>BQNB010211806.1:0-10174 GCA_026074375.1 Tanacetum coccineum
CAAATCAAATTGTTTAATTGTATAAATTAAACAAACACTTTTAGGTGGTGATGTAACTATATAGAATTATATGTGGCATTAGTTATTCAAAGTACTTAGTACTTATACGACCTATATTTAATTAGGTTGCATCCGAATTTCGCTTGTCGATTCACTCACTAGATTTATTTCATTCACTTTATTTACTAAGGTGAGTTCATAGCCCCATGTTTTACTACATCAATGATTTACAACTTTTGGGGTGAGAAACATGCATTGTTTTACGACTGGACGCAAGTGTACATTTTTACATGATTACGTGTTTGCCTAAGTAGCGATAACCCTCTGAGCCCATTATCATGAACTGTCAATTACTTTGTATGAGCGCGAATGTTATAAATAGATCTATTTGGGACTGACATCCCCGTTCGGGTGAGTAGCGCTCACTGTGTTAATTTACCGGACAACGGACGTATACCATGTCGGATTTAGGATGTTGCGGGTTAGAACATCATCAAGGGCAATGTTGGCAAATTATATTGCAATTCATATTGCAATTCATACATGTCGAGCTCCAGTGTCATGAGCTTAGGGAAACGTAATTACATTTTGTGATGTCTGCATCTGTTGCATTATCACGGGGAAAATCTTGCGGTCCTACATTATATTTTACATAAACCTATGAATTCACCAACTTTATTTTGACGTTTTAAAGCATGTTTTCTCAGGTCAATGAGGCACGAGGTGCTAAGGATACATTGGGGATACACTTTTGGGGAGTCATGCATAAAAGATTTGTAGTCATTACACTTTGGGATATTTGTTATGATCTAAAATCCGTGTTATCTAAATGTTGAACAAATTAAGCAGCTGTGATTTGTATCAAACAATTTCAATAAATCCGATGTATCGTATTTCAAATGACTCTTTTAGAGGTCGTTCTCATATCTTGTGCTATTGATCTATGATGTAACGCTCCCGGACTCATTATTCCGCTGCGACCCTATTTGGGGGTGTTACACTTCACATAAGTTTCAAAATGGGTTTTCGAGAAGCGGAGCGATCATAAAGGTGTTAAGTTAGATAGTCCTACATCCAACCAAGAACGAGAGGATCACCCAAGACAATCCATAATGTAAATAGTATCTTATATATTGGAGAAGAATGATATAAGGAATTAAATGCCGAACAAGATTGAAGCTAACACTGGAACAAAGCACAACAAGGTGTTAGTAAATACGTCTTGGTGAAGCATTGAAGGTTAAGAATTAAAAAAAATGTATGTATCAAGGGTGAAAAGAAAGACGCCCTCCACACAAACTTAGACAGTAACCCGGTCAATACATAATCAATCAAAATCCCAATGATGATTGTTGATATGAAGAAAACCGTCCATGGACCCATATGCAATGGCACCAACCCTCCCAGCCATTTGGGTTCTCTCATAAAGAAACTGTCCTCATTTGTCTGGACTACACAAACGTTATCTTATTACAATCCACCTCCAAAATTATTGATATTAAATAGGTGGCAGTCTGCTCCAGCATCCAATACTAAAACCAAAGTCACAAATCGAGTCTAGAGCTATGAAGAATCAGAATTATAATAAAAAAATTCCTCATTTCTCATTTCTCTCTCACATCTCTATAAACTCTCGCACCACAACCACACCACACCCCCAACAAATTCCCACTCAACACCCCTACAAATCCCATCTCCCCCCAACCCCAAAAACCCCACCCCACCCCGCCCACACACCACCACAACCGCTGCAAATCAATCTCCAATGATTACTACCACAAACTAACTCCCACTCCACTCACGTAAACTCAGATAAATATCATCAAGAATGACATCTCACAAATGAAAAAAAATATTCCGAAGTTGAGCACGTCAAAAACGATATTAAAAACTGACAGAAACCCCACCACATAGTAAGAGAATCCTTAATCCACTAGCATTTAATGACTTACATCAAAATCAAATGCTCATATCCTTGAGATCTTGCCAGAACATCCGAATGATACTTAAGTATTCACCGTGAAGATGGAAATCCTGCTTGAGCCAACATCAAACAAGCTATTGGTAGGTGACTTGCGCGATTCTATATGAATCAAACTTGTGTCAACTGGAAAGAAACAATGGTGCGATTCTATGTGAATCAAACTTGTTCCAGTAAATGAATTGACGACTTAATCAGAAAGATAGTAACTATCTGATTCACTCTTACCGTGTTGTCTGCTTTGAGACGCTTTGGTTACGAGAACGGCTAGTAGAGCTGCGAAACCCTGTCAAGAAGATTCATATGAATTCTATCTGATCACAGGCAGTATTTATACTGATTAACAGGGAACCGTGGTTATTGCAACCGTATTCAACGAAGTGAACGAAGTGACAAAGATACTTTCGTCCATATCTGTTGTTTATCATTAACCTTTTAAATTGCAGATTCAATCGTCGGTGTTGCAACCATGTACCAGCGAAGTTGAATTCATTACCACATACTCATACGCAAGCTCTAAAAGTCAATCATTTAGCATCAAGATTGTTGATCCTAAACTTCCTCAATGATCTTCAAAGTCAAATCAAGAATCGCATTTTAGGGAGATTGTTAGCCTTATGTTCATACAAGTCAAACAAGAATGCAATAAGTATGGGTATGTCGGTCAAGAGCACAAGTTAATCAAGAAAGTCAAATCAAGATGATTCAAATCAAGAGATGATGCAAGATAAAGATCTCAAGAACTCAAAGTCAAAAGACGAAGGCTCAAGATCAAGATCACAAAGCATGAATAAACAAAGCCATTACAAACAAGAAAAGATAAAGACTAAGACCGAAGATAAACAAGGCAAAGCAAAAACGTCAAAAGTCATATCTTCAACATCAGGGGAGACAATGATAAAATAAGACAACCTCCTACAAGAATGTAATCGGCCGTACAAGAATGTCAACATAGAAGATCAAGTCCTTCACATCCTTAATAGAAGAACTTAAAGAAGACCTCAACAGTGGAGGAGTTTGAAGAAAGAGACCTCAATATTGGAGGAGATTGTTAGCCTTATTTTTATATAAGTCGAACAAGAATGTTATCAGTCTTATTAGTCGCAATTAATCTTTTAGTAATAGCGAGTCCCGGATTTAATAACGCATCGATTGTAAGCTAATATTGTCCGTGTTTCGGGCTCAAAGCCCAAGATAAGCCAAGCCCGACCCAAGATAGAAAGCCCATGAGCCCATGGTGGCCTTAGGGTATAAATAGGACCCTCTCCACACATGGAGAGGGTGTTGGTTACATTTGCTCTCATTTGTAATCCCTCTCTCTCTAATCTAATCTTTCTCTCTGGGTTTTTCTCTCTCTAGTTTCTCTCTCTATTTTTCTAGCTTATTGCTTTTTGGGGTAAGATTTATTGTTGTGATAAGGGTTTAACTTTATGGGATAACAACGTAGTCTCCACACCTGTATGCCATCATTGATAATCAAATTCCGTATGAAAGTTGTATTCTTGTCTTTTCATCCCAAATTGATTCAAGTCACGTGTATTTCCTCAAATGCCATCCATGTGCTTAAAACATATATATCCTCTCACAGCTCTCGTCTCGTTCTTTCAAAACAGGCAACCTAAGCACTAGGGCGTCGCTTGTAAGTTGCGACGCTGTCAACCCGTGGAATCTTCCTAGGGTTTCCGCAATGATGGCTACTCTGATGCCGTCGAGAAAGATCTTGATGCCGTCCCTTTGAACTTCTGATGTCATCACAAGCAATTGTGACACCGTTTCCACGACTTGTATGCCATCTTGATGTCAAATTCCGTGTAGAGTTGTAATCTTGTCCGTTTCTTTCCAAGTCAAAGTCACGTGTATTACCTCCAAATGCCATCCAAGTGCTAAAAAAACAAAAAAACAATTAAGCACGTATTTTGGGCATATTTTCATGATTTAGGAAGTTAAATGACCTCGAAAAAGTATATAAAATTACACCTCATCACTAACTTAAGACCATATATGATAGCTCATTACTAGTATTTTCTTCCGCAAGCCCTTTTTACTAGGACGTACGTGGTTTTACCTGCTTAATCTCGGAAATGTTTAACCCTTCCTTAACCACTTTCAAATATAATATAACGAGATTTGAAACTTTGACCTCTTATAAGAAAACCAAAACCTTACTACTATGCTATTTGGTTGTGGTTACATAGTTATTTATCTTGATTTATTTATTCTGAATGTGCATCTTTGAATGTTCATATGATGTTGGCAGTGACATTGTGTTGGTCGTGTCACATTATGTAACAAACCTAAGATTGTTGAATAGAAAAAAGTTGTATCATTGGACATGGATCTTATAAGCCACACTCGTTTTTAGAACTCGTGTGCGCACGATGTTTGGGCAACAGATATGACCAGTGGCGGATCCAACATTTTAAAGTGGATGTGGCATAATTTTTCTAGTGATAAACATGCAAGCAAATTTACATCAATCATCATATAGCAAATTATCTTTTGGCATTTTAGGCCCATAATTGGTTCTTTATAATACAACTAAAAAGGGTTTATATGTACTACATATAAAGTTTATACAAATTTTTTAAAACTTGAAAAATGAGTAATGTTGTTAGATAAAAATACTCATACTTATAAAATGAAGTTAAAATTATTAAATATTTAAATACTTAATTATAGTTTAAGCAACTAACACTTCACATACTCCACGCCAATATACACTGTTGCCGCTACGCGTGGGTAATCGTATAGTTATGTTATAAAGCCGAAAAGCATTAAATCATATAATCTCAAGAAAACGAAAAATGAAAAAAAATCAAGATAATGCTTACGAAAGCTAATCTCATGAACTAATAAGTAAATAGAAATGTTAGGATCATTCATCGTATCGGATTGATGTCATTGTGGTGTCGGGTGGCCGATCAGAAAACCATCCGACCACCACCATGGTGGTGATGGTGGTAAAAGACTTAGAGAGAGAGAGAGAGAGAGTAAAGGGAGGAAAATGTGTGTATTAGCTTGAGAGAGAAACCACACACATACAATAACCTTACCCCTCTATGGAAGTATAGATGAGGTATTTATAGCCCAAACATAATCTAACTTACTACATTTAACGATACTAGTCCTACCGTGTTTGGCTATTATATCTAGTTGTAATTCCCTAAATGTCACTCACATTTTGAGGCTAACAATCTTCCCTCAATGTGGTAACATACAAAATTACTTACAATGTTCTTAACAAATATAAATGCAACAAAATAAAGAACTTCCAAGGCACTTCTAATGCCGAGGATGACTTATGTATCTTCTAGTCTTTATAACTTATACCTGAGCTTGATTTCTCTTTGTCTTTGCTTGTTGAAGAAACACTACAATATGTATGCACTGGATTAACTTCCCCCTATTCACATGGCATGCCTTGAAAAGCTTTCTTCATACACTTCTTTTTGACGAAGTTTCTGATTCAGCTTCCCCCAAACCAATATCCATATCTTGAGCAGATTTTGAAACTTTGATGTAGCTTGAACGATCTTTTAACTTTGACATTTAAAGTGCACAACAGAATTTTATATAAGAAGAAGCAAACCACACCAAATAATAATGCTTCTTTGACATTTGGTCTTGGTGACTATCTGTTTAGGGGAAAATGCAAGAAATCAGCAATATATCTTCTCACACTTGTAGAATACTTCACAATAACCCGAGGAAGTAGAAACCAAAAATCTCAGCATAAGTCTATAAACCCAATATCTTCATTAACTAGAAATCATACCAAGTACACACTACGTCCCCTGGAAGTTGAAACATTGACCCCAAAGTAACACGTTGAACCACTGACCATCTCTGCAGACAAACTTCTGGCATATAACCTTGAACTCGATGAAGTGAACATGTTGTGTGAACCTGGAGTACACGTTTCTTCCCCCATGATGGTTACGAACTCTCGGAATCATCATTGACGTGTACACCCATTTACTCGAGACGTTTATGTGTGAAGTACCATTGACATCTTGTAGCATAAAAATTATTCCATGAGAATTGTCTGCTGATCACATTTATACTCTTTTACCCTCTGTCTAACTCTTTACCAACCCCTTATAATTCTGTCGGCTATTTGTAATGACCACTGATAGAGAAAACCCGATATGACAAACTTGAAACTAAAGTAGAATCCCCCAATTTTGTGACTTAAGCTTGCACTATTGTTGATTAAAGAATGGTGCAAAGGCAAATCTCTGAGTACCATATACCCAAAATCAAAAGTATATAAAAAATACAACCACCTCTTGAAACTATCCACAACTGCAACTGCGTGTGACACTAAGCACTACTACATAACTCCTTTAAGTGATAACTATACACTGTGGGCACTACAAAGTATAACTAGATAGATCAAGTCTTTAATCTTTGATGCTCAAGCAAGTTATTTTTGAAAGTCATGCATCCAACCAACCCCGACTTCAAGATAAAATAAGTACACGCCTTTGTGAAATCCCACTTCAATCTTAAATAAGTAATACCAAATAAACTCCATAATTACCTTGACATTCATTAATCCGAATACTAGCCGATTGGCATTTTAAGTGAATCTTAATAAGGATCAATCTCGGTCTCAAAAACTAATCTAGTCACTTTGTCATTTTAAACCTCGACTACAACCATCAACAAAAATACTTGCAAATTAGGCCACAAACAAAGTTCATAGCAAACTTCTTGCCAATTTTTGTATACTAAGCATATGACAACCCAGTAGCCTTACTAATGTCTGGCACACTCACAGATTCAATGTATTAGGCCCAAGAAGTCTTAATGTTCAGTTTACTCAACAACAAGTAATAAACCCAAAGGGAGGATAATTATACCACAAGACCCTAATTTCTAGTCACTTCCAACCCTAAATCACTTGTCAAATTATCTCTGCCCTCATCTTTTGTAGGGTAAACACCATTTATGAACAACTTACTATTTTCAGTGTCTCATTATGAACCATGTACTATTTTTAATACCATTGTTAACCATGAAACTGGGAAACATCAGGTTATTTCCATGTCATTATTATTATTTTTTCTTCAACTTATGACACGCTGGCAAATCCATTATTATCTCCCCATAAGCACACCATTATTATCATATGGCAAATCCATTAATTTCTTACATGTCATTTCATCCATTAATTTCTTACATGATATGACTATGTTAAACACTTAAACACCCGATTATTAAAGATTTAAAAAGCATAAGCAAATCCAAAAATCATTTACTATTGCCTGTTCTATTACAGCTGATGATCTAAACTAATCATCTAATATCACACCATTATTATCAGATGGAAAATCCAAACACCCCTTGAACACCTGTGTTTGAAGAACATTTTGCTGCAGTTCTTGTGTGATCGAGTAGATTATATAATCTTATTACATTGATAATAATATAGATAATGATAAAAATATTTGGTACCTGCATAAATACACTCCTATTGGTGACCAAAGGGTGATTATGCAAATCAGTACCGGTGGCAACAAAATGGAAGTTTGGTGATATCCTAGTCACGAAGTTTTGAAACTGGTTACTTGAACTCTTAGTTACCTAAGTAGCATGGATATTCAAATTCCGCTAGGTTGCTAACCTGACTGGTAAAAAAATTAGGTATTACCTGGATTGGAAACAAAGTGAAAGTTCATTGATATACCAATTAATTAACCTCGGTTTGGTTCTACAGTCATATACTGTTTATGCTCTGATTCTCATTATACTATGAAACAATTGCAGGTGAGATGTTGGGAGATAACAAAAAGTGGAACTTCTGTTGGGTCTGTGGGAAAAGCTTCAATAACACATGACCAACCAGTAAGATAGACTATCTAGCAGTAGAACCATGTGATGTATAAAACTCATTAGTCTCCTCCTCAATTTCTTCTAAACCATCATCAGATGACGATGATGATGGCGTCATGTATGACGTCACCGGTTATTGAAGTAGTAGTGTTATCCGACAAAGATTTGGTCCTAGGTGGTTCAACCGTACCTATATATAAGAAATTTGACGATGGTAAGTTGTTGTTAGATGATGTGTCATGACAAATGTTACCTCGTACAAGATTTGTCGTGTCGTTTTGTTGTCTTGTTTTATGTCGGTATATAAAAAAGCTAAAGCTGACAGCATGCCAATCGTCACTATTCCGACTGATACTGCTACTGCTATGTTTTTAGCTGGTTTGTTAACTGGTTGTGGGGCTGTAGGATGAGTTGAGTTAGTTGTGGTGGTGGTTGATGGTTGTGATGGTGGTTGTGGTGATGATGTTTTGTTTGGGTCATCAGGGTTTGAGTGGAAGAATGGATTGTCAGTGATGGTTGGTGATGATGGTGGAGATGGTGGTTGTGGTGGTGGTGATGATGTTACCGGGAATAATGGCTGGTGGAGTATTCTCCGGTGAGTGGTGGTTGTGACGGTTGTTAAAAATGATAAGATGACAAAGATTGTTATTGTATAAAAAGATGTTTTAATCCACACAGGAGATAATGGAAATGTGAAAGTATTCTAGATAAAAGGAGAATTGGAAAAAAAGGAAATATACATATTAATCACAAATCAGACGTGGATTATATCTGCTGATGTGGAGTTATTAAAAAGTCAAGCAACCGGTCAAACGGGTAACATGGTGGGCATAACCTGCTATTACCAGTTTTCGTGGTTAACAATGGTATTTAAAATAGTACATGGTTCATAATGAGACACTAAAAATAGTAAGTAATTCATAAATGGTGTTTACCATCTTTTGTATTATCTACTTCCATAATCAGTCAACAACCACAAAACTTTATCTCATCTATTTTGATCTACACAAACCAAATCAAGACACAAGCTTTTCATTATCCTTCAAACACAAAAACAAAACCCCTTTTGTTCATACTCAAACCCACGAACAGTCACACATACATATCTCTACCTTATCAAACGAACCTTAACAACAAATGACAACCGTGGCACATAGAATCTTCAAGATCTCTTTTGAGGAGGTCTTGGGTAGGTTTCATTATTTTGCATGTTCTTCCTTTAAATTGAAATAGAAGAAGAGTGTAACATATGCGTTATAACTCTTACTTTATTCTTTTTGTATATTAAAGAGAAATCTTTGCTTTTTATAGATCTATGATGAGTTCTTCTTTCGTGTATTTGATCTTTTAAAGCTCTAGGAATTTATTGCAACACGAAAGAAAGCTGAGATCCTCTTTTTTATTTATGTTTAGTTCGAGTCTTGTAGTTTGAAGAGGTTGTTTTGATAATAAAGGAGGATGGGATTGTAGGATAGTGGATTTGGTGTTGTTGGTTCTTGTATTTGTTGGTTGTTGGTTAGAATCTGTTCTTCCTCTCTTTTTTTCATTTTTTCGTTTTGTCTTATTGAGTCGATCTGACTCGGTCATAACCGAGTTGGCTCAGTTGAGGTAACTCAGTCAGTTAACTCGCTTGTTGTTTAACTGGTTCATTTGATTTGACTTTTGTTGTCGTTCGCTAGATTCAAACTTAAACTCGCTCGTTATCTCATTCGCTGGAGTCAAACGAATCTCAGATTCGCTAGATGCAAATCTTAATCAAGGTTCGCTTGAATTTTGTCTCTCGCTAGATTTGAGCATAGATTTGCTTGACACAACTCATATCCAGGTTCGCTGGATACAACCAAAAACCTGGTTCGCTTGTTTCTTAAAACATACGCTTTCGTTAGAAATGACTTGTAGCTCTTTCGCTTGATTTACAACTTTTGCTGGATTCAATAGAAACTCTCGTTCGCTCCTTTTGTCAAATTTCAGGATCGCTGGAAATGGTCCTTCGCTCGATTCAAAGTTGTTTCCAGGTTTGCTAGATTCAAACAGCCTTCGCTCGTCTTAAACGAATCTCAGGTTTGCTTGTGTTACAAGTTCCGGGTTCACTGGAATAGGCTTAATCAATGTTTGCTTGATATTGGGATTTTACCTGTTTCGCTTCGCTGCTTTTAAATAAAAACTCATACCCAAAAGACAAGAACTTGACTTTTTTACTCAAAAAATGATAACATTTGTGTTGGGATTTAACATACTAGGTAACCAGTTTAGCTACGAGTACGCAACGGAATGGATCTAGTTTTAACACAAAGATTAACACTTAATAAAGTAAATAATTATAACATTAAAAGTAAATAATTACTTACTTCTTGA
>BQNB010211807.1:0-10174 GCA_026074375.1 Tanacetum coccineum
ATAATTATTTAATGACTGAGACCTAATATAGTTATGAACGAACTTCCATTGTTCGACTCATTATTTTGAGGCTAACACTATGATCCTGAAACGATCATACTTGAATTGCGATCTTGTTACGATCCTAATCGTTTTTTGTGTGTGGGATCGTAGGGTCGTACGATCCTATGATCAACTTGATTCTTAGACTCAATGATACTAATGATCAAAACTTTAATTTCAAGTATTTTTTTAGTGCTGCTTTTTCTTAAGAAAAACATCTGACATTGTGCTTCTATAGTTTTCCTTTTAGGTATGAACGATATATAAAAGATCAAGATCAAGATCAGGTTATATACCATTAATTAGTTATATGTTCACACTACAGTGATCTATATCATTGTCATTAGAGACGTGTATGCTCAAGAAGGCGTGTCCTATAAAACTGGATGACGTCAACAATTTCACCATAGTTCCATAGTGTTGTATTTATGCACATAATCCTACAACAATCACGTTGCTTGTATTAAATGGATGTGTTGTTTGTTAGGAGATTTCAAAGTAGAGCACGTACTGTTGCAAATTCACTAAAGAATCATAATGTAATACAACATCAAATGCATGAGATTCCACTACAAAAATATATATTATAACATCAAATGCATCACACAAATGTGTTTAAATGAATTTTATCTCATAGTCCGTATTGGTTGCTACTCTTACTACCTTATGTGACAAACATTGCGCTACTGCGTCCTAAAAGAGCTAGGTCCATATCAATCAATAAAAATTTATGAGATCTGCATGAAAGACACCTTATTTTGGAGAAATCACGTGCAAGTGATGTCACATTTATTTAAGTCCAATAGATAAAATTAAAGCTATACATATTCCTTTAATGGTCTGCTTCACATTCGAGATCATTAATTGGCTATATGTTTTGTCTTGGACTATGGTACTAAAACATCGCTCTATAGTCATTGATCTAGTAAGCATCTCTTAGGAAACTACGACTCACTAAGATACTAATTATCTGTTTTTGGTGTCTAGCGTTAACAGTGCCTGAAGTGTGTCGTCAATTACTGCGCTGAGCATTTATCTTGATCTTTGTGCTATTTCACTGGTTTGTTGAGAGGCAGTACAATGGGGGATACAGAAAGAGACATGCACGAATTGTTGGTGAAACTTACAGCACACGTATAGGTCACATTACCAACGAGATGATGTACATTTGGGATATAACAGATCTCACATATTTATTTCACGTGACAATATGAGAAGAAGATTCGCTATGATTTGGGTGCATGAACGGGGGTGACAAAGATGACAGCTGTTGGACAAAATTATTTGTTAAGATTAGTATCAATCAATATAGTAGCACAAGACAATAGACGTGTAAGGTGTGCACAAAATGTACGTGCAAGGAGCTCGTGAAACAGTTTTTGGATCATTGATTAAAACGTTCCAGTTTGGACGTAGTTTCCTATTCCTATGTGTAATCCAAATGAACGAAAGGGTTTTGATTTCGTCGAGAATGTCTTTTCTTGGAGGCTTTCAAATCAAAACATAGCATATTCCTAAAACGCCAAATTATCCAGGTGGAGGTTTGGATGACAGAATTGAAACATGGTTTGAGCTTGTCAAATAAAGAAATTAAATCAACTCATGTGGTAAGGAAAGACATGTTATTTGGGATGTCTATGATACCCCACCATCATGAAATCGAGGTCCAAATGTCACGAGAAACCAGACAATCAACAAATACAAGTTGAGCTGTATGAATTGAGTCATCACAAATTGGCATCTTACAGATTCGATGTCAATACGTACCTTGATGGTCCAAGTTTTGGCGTGTTGGAAGTTGGTTGTTGATTAGCGGCCAAGAGTGGATGTTCCTCATTGAAGAAACAGAGAACACATTTGAGGCGTAAGTTGTGTAGTTCCAGGCATCAGGTCTATCAGAGGGGTTAAGATCCTTGAGGAGGCCCAGCAGCAAATTAAACTATGATTCCTTAAGGCCCGTTCGAATATATCTACGCCATGCCTATAGTTAATACAAATAATCCCATTATTGGCCACACACCTTTCATTTATGTTGCATCTATTTGAACTTTCCAGAAGGTATAGTCTTAGAAATCTATTCATTTACTTAAAATCTCCTAGCCATTCATCCATCCAAAAACAAGTCGAAGACCCATCACCCACATTTCTTTCGAAAACTGAGCCCATGATTTTACTTGTCTTGACTACTATTTGAAGCCCCTAAATGTGTTATAAAGTTCTTAGAAAAGCTAAGGTGTAATTTCTTTTGGAAAAAAGTTGTTCTCGTACTTTGTGTGGTGGCCTTCGCATTGGTAGTTTACAAGCCTCCAACCTTGGCATGCCAACAAAATGTTGGTGGCGTTTCCCCAATCAAAAATCCTCATTTTGGAATAATGTGATTGTTTCTTTACATGGTATTGATTGAGGATTAGCTGAGGATTCCATAGCTCATAGACACTTTTTGGGCCCTTGGAAAACCATCATTGATATGAACCGTGTTATAATAAAAAAGAGATAAGGTGAAGAGTTATGAGTAGCCAAGACAAGAATCATTTTTCTAAACATATCAAATTAGAGGCTTTTGCGAGAAACATACACTACAACATAGCAGGCCTATAGCGACAGACATTTCCGTCGAAAATCCGTCGGTATAGGCTATTTCCAACAAATTTGCAACGAAAACAGTTTGTCGGTGAATTCATGGTCAGTAACTGGTATCTATCGGAATTCAGTTGGTAACAACGACAGAAAAGTGGGTCAGAATTCCGTTGGTAAAATTTGTCAGAAATCTGTCAGTAAATAAATTTGTCAGAAATCTGTCGGTAATTGTGGTCACTAATCAGCCACATTTCTGTTGGAAGCAGCCTAGAGTTTAATATTAAAATCACATGATTAAACGTTTATTTAAGCCTGCATCTAAAATAAACCAATAACCAGAAATGGAAAATTCAAGATTAAACATTCATTTAACATTCAAGTCACAAGTTATAGTCAAATAGATATGCCAATTACACTATCCAAATAAAACATTCATGATGAAACTAGAGTTTTTAATCCAATTATTCAAATGGCACGACGTTATCCAACTAAGGAGGGGGACGGGAATCTGTAAACTTTCTTAAGACCGAGTTAATGTCATTCATTCTTTGTTGCCATTCTCTCTCTCGAGCTTGTTCACGAGCATTTGCCTCTAATTCTCGTTGTCGCATGTGCTCTAGTACTTGATGCTCCACTTGTCGCTGTATCTCAATTTGCATATCTCTTTGGTTCTGTGATCTTATTTGTGTGTTTTCCTCTTGCAATCTTCTTATCATCTCTTCCAAAGTTTGTACCTACATTGTATCAAGTCTTATAAGAAAGCTTAAAACATGGACCTAGGAGACCAGTTCACAAATCTTGTTAATGTTCAAGTGTAGATGTCAAGTTCTCGCAGGAAACAATGCTCCTGTAACAATTCACATTTCTGGTCATTTTACGTCAATAAATATTCGACTATTCATTTTAAGCTTTTACACGTTTAATTTTAATTTCAACCGTTTAGTTAAATCATGTAAACTAAAAATAAACAATCAACGTAAACCGACTCTAAACAAATAAAAGTTTACATCAATTATGTGTTAGCTAATTATTATGAAGATAATTATTGACTTTTCACTTTTTATTTTCATTCGTTACGTAAATCGTCTACGTTTCGCAATAAAACACCTTCATGCATGCATGTAAACCCTTAAACCTTTTATACTTCAACAAATACCCACAATAATACCAATACCCAAAATTTACAAAATATCTACTCACTTATACACTCCTAACCAGCCATAGAGAAATAAATACAAGAAAAGCTCCACTAAGTTACCTTTTACTAGTTTATATTAACTATTAACCAACATATAAACCCTTGTAACCTTTGTGTCTTGACCATTTTCTTGTCCCTTTTTTTGGCTCACTACTACACGGCAACAATCATGGACCAAGACAAAGCATGCATTTGATATATCACATCCAACATGTTCCTACATGTATCTAGTTCTTTGTTTATTCACCAAGCCATATCCTAAACCCTTCCTAACCGTCACCCTTTTACCACTCTCCTCTACTTTTGATCCATGGTTTCCTAAGGTAGTTTCACTAGATATTTTCATTATATAAGAAGGCTTGATGAAAGACTTACAAAAAAAATGAATTAGCAAAGAAAACCAAACCACTTCTATCTTTTTCTCCCCTAAGGTCACGGTTCTAAATAAACTCACAAAAACCTTCCATACTTTTAATTTACCAGATGTTCAAGTATACAAGTCTTTCTTTCTTTTCTTCCTTGAAATCACACGCCTAGAGACACACTTTTGAATTGTCTTTTCCTATCTTGCTCCCTAGCAACAAACAAAGATAAAGGACCTTACTCATGTTGACCTTAAAAGAGCTAGACTTACACCCTCTTGCAAACCCACGAAATTCAGCAGCAACCCACTCTTTTGCCGCCTATATGCCCAACCAAAGAAGAAAGAAAGACAATCTTGAACTTGTACATTTCCATTTTAGTGCTTAACCCTTTCTTATGTTAACATGTGACATTACTTGGACCAAGACTACATTTTTCCCTTTTCCTTTTGAGCCATACACGGCTGAAACAAGAAACAAGAATAAACAATTTCATTTTTGTAAAAGTGAACCCTTAGCCCCCAAGACTTCTTGCAATCAGCTAGCACTTAGGAAAAGAGAAGGAAATGTTGTCTAGCATGATAAGCTCTAGTCACCTCACCCTAAATAAATGTCTAGTATACACAAACATGTCTCCTAAGCAATTGTTTAATCAAAAGACACTTCTCTTGTCCCCTTAGGCCTAACCACGATCGGTTACAACCTAAAACACCATCAAACCATTTAGCCAATGGATAAGAGTGGCCTCCAAGTGTTGCAAGAGCTATATAATAATGCTATGAGTTCACTAGTTCACATATATCTCTCCTAAGTAAACACACTAAGCAAAAACAATCTCCTTTGTCTCTCTTTTGTTTTGGGTCAGCCAACACACACGACACACTCATACATTAAACATCTAAGCAACACACAAGTAATCCTAGTCCATTACTAAGCTACTCCAAGGTCCATTGAAAGATTGGTCAAGCATTTACAATTTTTCAAGGGTTCATGCAAGCTAGGGTTTTCATTTGGAATTAGGGTTTTCGTGTTATGTTTCACCATCATCTTCATTCAAGTAAGCATAAACCATGCTCATATCTACTTATTTATACTCCATACATCATGTAGTAATCAACTTATATCACCCACACAATGTTGTTGTTTAAAACTTGATTTTTGAATGAAAGTTGCAATATACCTGATGTGTGTACACAATATGGTTTTCACACTTTTAAAATGATTCGTGTCCTGACTTTAGCTTCCTGATAATATAATTTGATGCTAGAAATAACCCATAGATGAAGACTAGAACCTTTAGAATCGTTTTGTTATTTTCCAAATGAAAAATGCACAACTATCTGATATATGCACATATTTTGTAAAAATCAACTTAAATGGAGTTTTAACTTAAGACCTTGTTACTATACTATTTTCTAAGGTCACCTAGGTATTGTATTCGTGACCTAGACCAAACGATAGTAACCTCGTAGCTAAATCCCAAAAATCAAGAGAATTGGAAAAATGGTAAAAACTGCAAACGGCTAACTTTGAGACTAGAAACGACCACACTAGGATGGACTTGAGAATCGGGTCTTTTGTGTATCCTGTAGAGGGCACTATAAAGAATATTTAGCAAGTTGAATCATCAAAAACGGATAACAAACGAGTAAGATACGACTAAATGAAAATCTGCAAATTTACATATAAGCTGTCAAAAAAATAGGAAAAAGCCCGAGGAGCATACTTTGAGCTTGAGTTCAAGGCCTTTAGGGTTAAATTAGAGGTTGTGATAGTTTAGGTTATTGTAGCCGGGACTAGTATCTTTCCACAGCCCCTGAAATCATCCGATAAGGTGCTGCTATAAGAAAGTTATGGTCCACCAAAACACTGACCTCGCAAATATTATAAGCTGAAATAACTTGAAATTTTTCTAAGTCTGAAACAGCCAAATCAGCGCGACCAGCCTGTTTGGACACGATTTTCAAGACAGTTAGATTCTGAACTGGAAAATATGATAAACAAACTTTTAAAGTACGCAACTTCTAGGTTACAGAATGTCCGGAGTCGTATTTTTAGGATCTGTAACGAATGAGTTATGAGTCAACAAAATAGGCATCTCGTAAATATTTGGAACTTATGAAAACGTGAAAATAAATATTCTATTTCTATGAAAGCCACGTTTTAACTTGTAAAACTTAACGCAACTATGTACGGGTGATATAATACTGATATTATTGCATTTGCATTATTGCACGCTAGTTTTCATTATTCTAAAGGCATATTATTAATTTAGGTTGCAGTTTTCGTGCCTCGTTTTCCGTGCTTACTTTTCATTGACAATACTACTATTACTAGAGGTGAGTTTATAGTCCTCATCTTTTACTTTTCAATCATTTATCAAATCTCGGGGATGAGATCATGTTTGTTTTACAAAATGGATGCAAGTAGTTTGCCTAAGTAGCTATAACCCACTATGCCCATCATCATGAACTGTTAATTACTGGATTGTAAGCGCGAGTGTTATGAATAGATCTGTTGGGGATTAACATCCTCGTTCGGGTGATTAGCTATCATCGGTAACGAACGCATACCATTTTGGATCATTATAGATGTTATCAAATATCATCGGCACCGAACGCATACCATGTCGGATTTATAGATGTTACAGGTTGAACATCTACATTGGGCAAAGTCATTTACTTGTATTTTATATACATTCATTGTTGAGCTTCAGTGTCATGAGCTTAGTGTATTTCGTAATACATTCTGTGATTATTGTATTTGTTACTTTATTAACAGGTGAATCTTGCTATCCTCGTCTCATTTAATTTACAAACCAATAATTCACCAACATTATTGTTGATATTATTAAAACATGTTTCTCAGGGTGCATAAGAGCTAGGTGTCTTACTTGATGTGCATTAGAGTCCAAACAATACAAGATTACTTTTCAAACGACACTTAGAGGTCGTTCTCTCATGACTTGTGCAATGGTATTATGAAGTAATGCCCCCGGAACATCATTTCCCGCTGCGACCGATTTTGGAGGTGTTACAGATTGGTATCAGAGCCCTGGCTAGAAATACTTCACTTTCTCTCTCTAGATAATTTGCCAACCCAATCATTCTTGCTTGTGTTATGATATCCAATATACTACAATACATACATTACTGGTTTGCATCTAGTATACATATTTACATGACATGCACCATTTTAGCATTAGTTGGTTATACTAAGTGCTTACATAGGTTATATACGTGCTTACATGATATATATATAGAGAGAGATATATATATATACTTACATTTTCATACGTATATCTTACATTTATATAAGAATTATTTATATAAATACTAAAACATTTCTCAAAACATTACGAATAACACAATGGTCCACAGAATCTTACAAGACATTAACATAGCATCTCACAACATTTCATATTCGGAGCACGACTTAAAGAACTAAACTATTTTTTTATTACTCTTCTAATTTTGAAGAATCATGCCTGTAACTAGATGTAACATTTCTCATTTTCGTGTCATTGTACGACTATATTAATGATCACTATTTATTTTAGTCCGATACGCGTTTACTTTTAAAATGTTTACTTTTGAGCTAAACCGCGTAGACTAGAAATAATCAATGAATGTAAACGGTCATCAAATAAATTAAGGTTTACATCAACCAAGTAAGGAATAATTATTTTGAGAATAATTATGTACTTTGCGTATTTTATTTTTATTGGTCACGTAAAAGGGTTACGTTTCGCGATAAAATACATTTGGACGCACCCCGGAAATACCTAGACTTACCTAGACTCAAACCAATACCCACTTTGGAAACCTAAAGTCGAAATTTAATCAAGTCTTGTACTTATATCACCTTAATGTCGAATATAGGCATGTAAACTCACAAAAATCGTCCTTGGTGAATTACTTACTAGCAAAATCTCCCTAATGATCCTAAAAGGTACATGTACATATACTAGGTAATTAATTTATGTCCTAATGGTTCCCTAATGATGCTTGACACAATGGATAATAACCACTTTGCTTCTCTTGCTCTCCTTGTGTCGCGAATTAACAAGAAAAGAACACAAACCCAAAAGATTTCCTAGCTAAGTGAATCTTGTACAACTTAGGCTCATTAAAACTTGTACTTATGGTGGTTTAGCAAAAACTATGTGAGATTAACTAGAACTCTTAAAAACCGCCCTCTAGGGCACGACTCGGTTTGGGTGTGGACTAGGAAAGCTAACTAAGCTCATTCCCTATAAATACACACTCACAACTACACTTAACAAAGTTCTAAACCTCTAAACTCTCTCTCAAAGCTAAGAACCTTTTCTTTCTTCTCCATACATTCGGATTCCAAATAACCAAGCCAAATCGCGACCCACTTAGATCACTAAGGACTTAAGAAAACCTCTAAGGTCACGTACAAGGTTGTTAAGGCGTGTACGCGAGCCAAGGGTCGAGTATACCAAGCTTTGAAGCTTAAAGTCATACACGTTTGGGTGTAACGAGTCGGGCTTACGTCTAAAGTTACCATCAAGGAGACTAGGACCATTGTAAGTCATTCTATGTCCCCTACGTTGTCCTTCATATTCATATACCGTTAATTGATTTCTAGTTTTCGCGTATAGTTCGAGTTTAAAACTCAAGGTTACGTGAAACATGCATGGTTCGACCCATGCATGGTTCACGCACACTTTCATGTCACAAAACCACCTTGTGTGGTACCATGCACAAATATCTACACGTAAACAAATGTTGTAATCACAACATGAGGGCGTGGGAACACATGTTCAATCTTAACGAACGGTTGCATGAATCGGGTCACGCTTAGGAAATGCTAGACGCGTTTGTTTTAGTGCTAGACAAATTTAACGAGACCGTATAACACCTTAATAAACCATTCGGGCCCTTAACGAACTCGTAGCTTATTACCAAGAGCCCAATACGAGCCCATGAACCATAATAAGCCTAAATAGCTTATTGGTAAGCTTGCGCAGCTTAATAAGCTTAATGTGGACTTAAGGACCTAGATAAACCATTCGTAATTCTTTTAGAACCAAACGAACCCTTAATGGGCTCACTAGTCCATTTGCGAGCCCAACGCGAGCCCATGAGCTATAATAAGCTTAAACAGCTTATTTCTAAACTTACGCGGCTTATTGAGCTCAAAATGAAACTAAGAACCTTGATGGACCACTCGGCATGCGTCGTTAAACCTAGCGAACCTTAATGGGCCTCCTAGCCCATTACCGAGTCCACGAAATAAGCTATACGCCACGAATAAGCTCTCACAGCTTATTCGCGAGCTTAAACAGCCTATAAGCCTTCAAAGGATCCTAACAAAGACATTGGACCCAAAAGAATCAAGCCTTAACCCCCTAGAACCCATTCGGGTTACTACCGGGCCCAATAGGCCCAATAGTTTGCTTATTAGCTTATCGAATAAGCTAAAATGCTTAAGGAACCCATGAGGTTCTAATCGGGTTGAGCTATTGGGCCCGTGAGCCCAATAAGCACGAAATAAGCTTCAATAAGCTCACCGAGCTTATTTTAAGCTTAACAGCCCCGTATGAGCTTATTTAAGGCTTTCGGACTTAATTAAATCATATTGAACCTTTGGTAAGTTAAACGGACCTTAACGGGCCCAATAAGGCCCGTTAAGTCAATAATAAGCACGAATGGCTTATTTATAAGCCGAAGTTGCTTGGTTGGCTTATTTAGACTAAATAAGACCAAATACCACTTGTCGGGATTTAATTGAGTTGAAAATGCGATTTTTACAAAGTCAGGGACTAAAACTGTAATTTCCGAAATCTAAGGGATTTGAAATGTCATTTTTCGAAATGCAATAACTCCAGGGACCATTCTTGCCACATTCTGAAACTTAAGGATTGAAGTGAAATTTATAAAGACCTAAACTATCATTTTGTAAACCTAAGGGACTAATTGTGTCATTTCCGAAACTAAAAGGTTTAAAATATAAAAGCATATATTTA
>BQNB010211808.1:0-10174 GCA_026074375.1 Tanacetum coccineum
GTTTCGAATGGCAGCATCCCTCGAAGCTCGGTTTTCTTTAATCAAATTAGAGTTTTCTTCGTGTCTCTTTGCTGATTCACTCTTGAATTTGCTCAGGGTATCTTCCATAGATTGCCTTCGTTCTTTGTACGAAGGATTCGCATTGTTCCTTTGATAGAATCCCAGAGCTGTTACTCTATATCCCCCTCCTTGAAAAGGTCCACCAAATTACGTGTAGTAAGCTTCTTCTAGGGTTTTCCCTTCTTCTTTTAGTGAGGAATCTTTGGTGTAATGGGGTCATTTACATTGTTCACATCCTACTTGAGCAGCATAGACTTTTTCATTCACTTTCTTGATCTCTCTCCCAAGATTATTGAGTTGTGGTTGTATAGCTGCTAATCCATCAGAAGTTTCAGTACTTCTTGACCTAGATGTTCCATTATGCCATTTTTGAGAGTATTCAGCCATTTCTTGAATGGCTACCTTTGCATCAACAGTAGTCTTAGATGGTATTGCACCTCTTGAATCAAGAATCTGTCGAGTAGGAATTTCCAATCCATTATAGAACAAGATTACCTCCTGCATCTCCGTTAAATAGTGTCGAGGCCACTTCATCAAGAGTTCTTTAAATCGCTCCCATGCTTGGTAAAGGTTTTCATCCGGTTCTTGCTGAAAGTTGTTGATTTCCTCCATCTTTTCGAGCAGGTGGGCAATATTTGTTTAGAAATTTTGTTTTAAGACCTTCCTAAGTTGTAATTGAACTAATTGGTTCATTTATTAGCTAAAGGCTTGTGGCTCCAGTCAAGGACATAGGGAATGCTCTAAGCATCACTTGGTCTATATTAATATTTAGAATGTAGAATAGATCGACAATCTCAAGAACTTTTTTAATGTGTTCGTTCGCATCTTCATGATCTGAACCGCTGAAGGTGTTAGTACGTAGTTCTTTGAGAAATTGGCCCTTTAGTTCAAAGTTATCATTGTCTTCAATTTTAGGCCTAGCAACCCCCGATCCATAGTCAGCTCGGGTCTTGCTCATGTACTGCTCCATAGTTTCTGCCATTGTTTTCGCAACTTCTTCCTCCGAGTATTCATTGTCAGAAAGTAAATTAAAATCAGGCGATCTTAATTCGTCAAGACTTAGTGTCTTGAAGTGTCTCCTAGATGATCAAAATTCTCGTTCAGGTTCTTTGTAAGGTGTGAATAGTTTGTTTATTGAACTCCTTGTCATGCACTACCCGTAACAAGGGATAAACAATCAGTAGGATAGGCTGTTTAAGATAGAAATTTTTTTAGCACGTAAATCAAATACAAAAACTTAGGTTCTGTTTCTATTACAGATGATCAATACGCCATATCCAATGGAAGTGGATACGCTGTATTAATCGATTGAATGAATACGCTGTATTCGACAGAAAGTTGGATATGCCGTATCCAATGGAAGTGGATACGCCGTATCGAGTTATCGACCAGAACAATGTATTAGCAAAACAATTAAATTAAACACACAATTATACAAGCAAACAATTAAACTAACAAATATACAGAATATACAAGAATATACACTAATCTAATTTACACTACTCCTAAGGGTTAGATCTAATGTTAAAAACCAAAATATAAAATAAAAATCAAGATTAATTTTCACTCCCCGGCAACGGCGCCAAAAACTTGATGTGTCATTGTGTGGTGTATATTTTTATGATTCAAGTTTTAAATTTATATTTTGCCGACTTAACCAAAAACAACACTTTAACGGGCAGTGTACCCGGTCGATGGTAGATTCGTGGTAAGTAGGGTGTCGAACACTTGAAGCGAGGTTAAATCTCTTAATTTATTTATATTTGGTATCTAATATAGTGTAATTCTAATCTAAGTCAAACCTATGCTAATCCTATGTTAGTTCTAATCCTAATTCTAACAGGTAAAAGGGGGTTTCAGCCTGAGAGACTGGCACGGGTTTGGTTGGTGACTACAATCAATTCAAGACACTTTAACCCACACAAGCAAATTAACAAAAGATAAAAGAGCGGTCGAGCCTTATGATAGAAAACTGTATTAGCCATCATTAATCCAATTAGAAGTTGGTTTGTTTATTCAGTGCAATGATTACTTATCTCGAAGAGGCATATCATTCTTAGACTTAGGCGGGACTTCATCCTAAGACCTAGACACATTAATTCTGTCATAATTAAAGCATCCGCATAAAGGCTTCCTTATATATTGATTAAATCATCCTAAGGACGACACCCGTGTATGTCGTGCAAACCATAGCTCATGTGAGGACTTTTACCCCTTACTGCTTAACGTTAAATTATGTTAGGTGGTAGTACCACAATTCAACTATACCAATGATCAAAACTAATTAGTTAGTAAAAAGCCATTACCTACATGGTTACAACCAGTTCAATCGAGGCAAGCAGGATGTTATTAGTGATCCTATTTGTTCCACCTATATGCATTACTATATGGAGAGCTATCCTGGACTCTTAGCCTACGCCCAAACAACACCGAAGTTACAACGCATTAAATATGTAGGACTAGACCCAGTTGAATGATAGGTCGCATACTTAAGCACGTAAACAAGTATGAATTGATAAACATAAACAAGCATACAACGATAAATTAAGCAATCGAGATTAAACAAAAATCAAACATTCAGAAATCTCATAATAATGGCTAATACCCAAAGGTATTAGCCTACGAAACATCATAATTAATACAAGAGTAAGTGTTTTAAGCCATTGTGAAGACTAACCAATGTTAACGAATGATACCAAAAACAGACGATTAAACAAAAGTATAAGAATTACACGTGACTTCTATTGATTGGAATACGATTCAAGACCTCCCTTCTGCTCTTTTTTTCCTCTGAAAATCGACTTTTGTGATTTAGGTATCGAGAATATGATTTAGCACACTTAAAACTCATTTTTAAGTTTTCTATTTATACTGTCTCGAAGTCGGTTTGATACGGCGTATCCAATGGGTTGGATACGGCGTATTAGAGTTTCTTGGAGTAGGTACCACGTTTGATATCTTCCAGAATATTCACATGCCATATATCTAATACGGCGTATTGGTCTTCTCTAGATATGGTGTATTGATCTTCTTTCCTTTGTGGTCTTTGGTGAGTGCAGGCACGGATACGTTGTATCTTCCTTGATGGATACGGCGTATTGGTAGTCATAATCATTAATCTTCAAAATATCTTCGTTTAAGCTTCAGAATGCGCGCCTTTTGATAATATTCACCAAGTATTCCGTAATTACTATAATTCTCAAATATAAACGATTAAGTAACAATTCTTTGCAATAATTATACAAAATAGGTTAATTACATGGGATAAATGATGCTATAAAATAGACGTTATTTGATGTCATCAATATGGTAATTGTATATCCTCTTCAATTGGTATCAAGAGCCATGAGATGAATTAGTGGTGTTTTTGTGTGTGTTTAAAACTTTTTACACATTTCACTTTGCGATTTAGGTTCGACTTATGCATAAAGTTTGAATCTTTGTGATTTAAAACCATAAAGGTTTGATTTCTATCAAAAGTTTATCATTTAAAACGTGTTTTTGCAAAATGGTTTAAGAAAAGTTGGTTTAAAAGTTGTTTTCTAAGTGAACTTTCAAATCTTGCGATTTAGAAAGTTTGTGGTTTAACACTTTGCCATTTAAGATGTGTGATATAGATCTTGTGGTTCAGAGACTTAAAGCTTTAGACTTGTGATTTACGTTCTCTTGTGATTTAAAATGGGGTTACACAATAAATCAAAACGATCTAAACAATCATTCGATTTGGCAAGGTTGTGTAACTTAACATTTTGCGAAATAAGAACTTGTGAAATATATTCTTGCGGTTTAAGTTGCGATATAAAAGTTACGAATTTGATTGAGGAAAGAATTTTGCGGTTTAAGATTTTGTGAAATACACTTTGCGATTTAAAAAGTCTTGTGAAATAAACTTGTGATTTAAGGTTTATTCTGCGATCTAAATTTTGATAAAAAATCTTGCGACTTAAGCTTTGATAAGAAACTTGTGATTTAGACTTTTGTTTAAAGAAGTTGCGGTTTAAAGTTTTGAGTCAAAAGTTGCGATTTAAAATTTCTGTCAAATATTGCGATTTAAGATGTCTTAAAAATCTTGCGATTTAACATATAACTTGCGGTTTAAGTTTTATTTGAGAATTGATATTTGAGACTTCGAAAGCACAAGACTTTAAGGACCTATAGGACTTTAAACAAGACAAGTGAAACACATAATTACTTAATCACTTAAAACAACAACAACACAACACAACATAACACAACACTTCCTAATCATTGAAACGATCATTACTCATATCATTTCATAACACATCAATTCATCATGTCTACGCTTGCTGAAAACCGACCACCGATGCTAGAGAAAGGCGGATACGATACTTGGAAAAGTCGTATGTTGTTATATGTAGAAAGGAAAGAACATGGAGAGATGTTGCTTGATTCCATTCTTCATGGTCCATTTTGATATAAAGTGGTTGACTTTCCAGCAAATGAAGCAATGGGAATAGCTGCTGTAACACGAATGCAGACTTTTACAGACTTAACTCCTGAAGAAAAGATCAGAAAGGAATGTGACCTAAAAGCTGCAAACTTGATTCTCCATGGATTACCAAATGACATCTACACTTTGTTGAATCACAAAAAGATTGCTTATGACATCTGGTACAGGGTGAAAGAGTTAATGGAAGGTACTGAGCTAACCAAACAAGAAAAAAGTCAAAATTGGCATATGCATTTGACATATTAGCCTCAGAGAAAGGAGAGACGATTCATTCATATTACATACGGTTTTCTAAGTTGATGAATGATATCAATATCATTGGGCTTGACATGACATCTGATGAGGTGTCATTTTATACACTATTTCGGGGTCATTTAACCCCTTAAATCATTCAAATATGCCCAGATTATGTGCTTAATCATTTGTTTTTAGGTTTTTAGAACTTGGATGGAATTTGGAGGAAATACACGTGACTTGGGCTCATTTGGAGAAGAAACGGACGAGATTACAGACCTACGCTAAATCCTTGAAGAAGTATTGCTTACAGAACGTGGAGACGGCGTCGCAAGCATAAAGCGACGCCGTCGTGATCTATTCAATGATGGGGTTTGGATATTGGCAACGACGTCACAACGTAGCCAACTTAAAGTGGATCTAGAACCATCTACGTGGCGACGGCGTCAGAAGCATCAAGCGAAGCCGTCGCGTCGATATGCATATATACACAAAACCATTTTTAAGGTTTTCAGTATGTAACTTTTAGGATAACTTTGTATAACTTAGGGAGACGAACCCTAGTCCTTGTAGCAGCTTCATAGGTCGTTTATAGGGCCTCAAAACCCTATTGTACTACCTTGGATCCATATTTTAATTCAAGTAAGGTTATTTATCATTAATCATTCAATATGTCTATGTGTTGTGTGATTGATTTATCTTCTTACTTCCTTTATAACATGCGAGGCTAAACCTTCCTTTGTATTTGCTTATGATTGCATGAAAGTCAGATTGTAGATCATTTTACTGTTGCTTCTTGTTGATGAATGTGCGCGTTAGGTCTTAGAAAACTAGTTTTTGTCTGTATCGCTGTAGACACATCTAGGGAAATGTGAATGCGTAGAAAGGATACCATAGGGTAACAGTCTTCATACTACCTTGCCCCTTATATGGTTGATCCCTCATAAGGTATTTCACATGCATTTAATATACTCTCAGGATCCTTGTAATAGTCTTCATACTACCTTACTTGTGCTTTGACTTAACGGAATATTAAATAGACGACGGATTCGTGTAATTCGTTCATGACCTAGGAAATACTTACACATTACATCACAAGTGTGACAAGGCAATATGATTAGGAGAAACAATCTAATAAGTAATGCTTGATTAAGTAAATACATTTAATTATCATAAAGTTATCACCAATAGATTAGTTTATCAATTAGTTTAGTTAATAGTTTATCGAACCAACCTCTCAAACCATAGATTTACCTGCTTTCTATAAAATATAAAAACACAAAAATAATCTTCTCTCAACCCTTAGAATTTTGTTAGACCATGATCAAGCCTTCCCAACCTATTTCCCTAGAAAACGATAACAACCCCCGAGTCTTGCCTATACTACTACTACAACGGTTAGGTACTCTGCCTAGGGAGTTGTAAAACTTCTTGTTGAAGTCCTACGACGATCGCATCAAGTTTTTGGTGCCACTGTGTGGGGAATAGTTAGGTTTCGATCATAGTTTAACTTAGTTCTACTCGCTTGAATCCTTTCAAGTGAGACTTTAATTTTCACATATTAGCTTTCTCCTAGACTATCTTTTCTTCGTGTTAATTGTTTCATAATCCGTTCTCACCAACCACCATAGGAGACGAGAATCCTATACTCTTGGAGACTACTCCAAACCTAGCCACGAGGGCTACAGGAATACCATCGAGCTCCCCATAGGGAACAAAGTGGTACCTCTTTGATACGACACCATCCGGTTGGTGCAAAATGGATACTCATTCCACGGACTTCGGTCTGAGGATCCAAACCAACACCTCAAGGATTTCCTAAAACTTATGGACTCACTTGACCTTGATGGTAAAAACAGGGAAAGAACGCGCCTGCGTTTATTTCAATTTTCCCTTTGCGATCAAGTTAGCAATTGGCTTGAACGTCTTCCAGCAGGATCCATCACCACATGGGAGGATCTTACTACTCGTTTCCTTGCTCAATTCTTTCCACCGGGAAAGACCGTAAAACTTCGCAACGATATCCTGATGTTCCAACAACATCATGGAGAATCTCTATCAGAAGCATGGACTCGTTTCAAGGACTTACTAAAAAAAAGTCCCTCATCATGGAATCGACCTTTGGCTCAAAGCCCAAATTTTTTATGACCATGTCAATCCCGCCAGAAGACGAACCATTGACAACCTCAAAATTCCCAAAATAATTTTTCAAACCCACCTAACCGGTTCCAACCCAATAGTTCGATCCTGTACCGCTCCTTCTACAACAAACCTTGAAGATTTAAAAGTCAATAAAATCTAGAAGGATTGGTATCCAACTTCATGGCATCTCAAGACGCTAGACTATCCAAGTTTGAAGCCGATTTCAAACAACAACAAAGCGAGATGACCAACAAAATTGACACAGTGCTGAAAGCCATCACCGATCGAATAGCAGGAGCACTACCTAGCGATACGGTTAAGAACCCAAAACTGAGTACTTCCCTAGTTTTGTCTGCTCGTTCTTACCTAACAATGGACCCGCAATGCTCAACCCATGTCCATGGTTCGATCAATGCCGTCACGATCCATCCCAAGCAACAAAGCGACTCCCATGACGACAGAACTGAAGAGAATGAGGAAGAAGAGAAGGCCAGCCTGGAAAATATCGATGTCGACCCTTCCACGCCACCCAATCCATCAGTTTCATTTATCACCAAAAAAGTCCTCAAACTTAATTCATTCTTCGAATCGCTCGGGTTGGTTCCCCAATCATCTAGCACCGAACTTGTTTACACCAAAGGGGATGATGACGACGTAATGTTTATTGAAATAGTCAAGAAGTACGACGATTCCCATGAGGAGGAACCTAAAGCAGGATAACATGAGGTGGAGTATTTCGACATATTTTTTACTAGGAGTAGACTCGCATATCACAAGTACCTCATTTGTGGCCCAATCCCTTTGATATTTCTAAGAAACCCCATCATCACGGAAGGGTGCCCATTAAACCTCAAGATACCATGTAACATTGGGCATGTGCATGTGGAAAAAGCTTACATTGACCCTAACTCCCCTCTAAATATCATGACCCGGATGATGTATAATTGGATCATGAGAAGAAAACTTGACCCTAGGGAAAACTCGAATAGAGGAGTTATCAATTTCACAGGAAGGATCAATGGAATGCATGTCTTCATAGGAAGCTTCACCTATATCATAGATGTTAGCCTTAAAATATGAAGACATATACGGAATTACGTTAGTTTATTATTAGTCGGATACGCAAGGACTAGAAATGTCATTATAGGATAGTTAGGCGTATCATAGGCTATATATCCCCTCCTTACTTCCATGGAGAGGTGAGAATCATCATTTGTATTTCATAAAGTGTGTGTGTTCCTCTCTTCAAAAAACACACACATCTTTCCCTCTCTACTTTTCTCTCTTAATAATATGGCTCTCTATTTCTTTTATCCCCCCCGACCTCCAGATCGTTAGTTTTAGGCTAGAATCTTTACGGGTAACAATTTGCATCAGATCCTAGGAGTGTTTCATGTTTGTGGTTTGCTTATTTGATGGTGTTCATAGCTTATTTAAGCTTTTCGTGGCTTATTTTTAAGCCAAAACCCACGGGTTTGGTTGGTTGGTGAGTATTTTGTACAAAAGCTTAAATCTTTCTTCTCTCTAATGGTTCTAGCCCATTTGTACACGAGGTTTGTGGTTTTTTAAAGCTTATTTTAAAAGATCTATGGTTCTTTTTAATCTTTTTGCACAAAATCTTAATCCAAAATTTTTTGTGTTAAAAATCATAAAGTTTGTGTTTTTATGATTCTACTAGTCTTAGATAGGTAATAAGTACAAGAAAAATCAGATAAAAACATCAAAACGGCTATGGAATTTAGATTTTAATGTCATGTGATCACGGAGTTGATTTGGTATCCCTCATTTGAGATTGAAGTGGGTTTCACGAAGGCGTCTACTTATTTCATCATTGAGACTTCCTTCTACTTTCTACCTCTTTTCTTCAAACTCAATCTATCTACTGATGACTTGCTTGAACGTATACAGTTATGATTGAGACTTGGATTATCTAGTTATACCCGATGTAAGGAGTTACATTGTAGTACTCACGGGTTATAGCTATCACTTAAAGGAGTTACATTGTTGTACTAAGTGTCACACGCAGATGCAGATGTGGATAGTTTCAAGAGGTCCTGTACTTTTTATACTTTTGATGTTGGGTATAGGGTACTTAGAGGCTTTCTTCTGCACAATTCTTCAATCAACAATAGTGCAAGCTTAAGTAACAAATTTGGGGGATTTTACTTCATTTTCAAGTTTGGTATATCGGGTTTACTTCACCAAGTGGCCATAGCAATAACCGACAAAATACGAGGTTGGTAAGTTAGCCATAGAGTTTAAAGGTTGAGTTATAATCAACACTTGTCACGGGATATTTAAATCTACAGAACGTCAATGATACTTCACAGTCTAAGTAAAATCTTTCAAAGTTCTTCAATGTCATTCATAACTTTTCAAGATGTTTGCTTAAGACAAGAACTTCTCGAGTATATGAGCGTACACGTCAATGATGCTTTTGAGAGTTCGAAACCATCATAGGGGAATACGTGTACTTTGATACTTTGATGTAAGCAGGTCAACTTCCAGGGGGAAGTAGTTTATAATACTTTACTTAGTATGGTTTGTGAAGTAATCTACATACGTTAGAAGATTTGTTGCTGATCTCTTGCATGTACTCCCGAACAGATATTCACCAAAACCAAATGTCATGAAACAATATAGAAGCAATATTAGTTGATGTAAGATGTACATATGTGAAGGATGATTCCTTAAAGGGATTGTGACAACCATGACTTAAGTAGGTTAGTCAAACCGTTAGTGTTGACTTATGTGTCTATTGCAAAGTATGGTTTATGTGATTCTATGTGTTTATATGTGTTTTTATGTGTTTATGAGGTATTGGTAACCAATCTATTGAGTGTGATCATCTCAATGAGATTAGAATGATGGGGAAATTTGTTGAGTTCATTTCGTTCATTTTAATGACAAAGAAATGATTATTGATAATTGGGCGTTGCGAGTTAATTGTGTAAGTGTATATATACGTATACGTATTTTGTGTTAGTTATCTAAGATAGGGTTAACTTTTTAAGTGCTAGATTAAGAAAATGTAAAATTTCTATATTTGGAAAGTTAGGTTGGAAATGAAAAGTTATTTTTTAGAAAGGTAGTAAACTGCGTTTATGCAAAAAGGTATAGTAAAATTAACTAAGGTTTTTATAAAAATTTAAAGAAATATAAATAAATATGTAATTAATAAAATAATTAAAAAAATTAAAAAAAAAGAGATAAAGGCCATTCGGCCGATTTAAGGGTTAAAAGAAAAAAAATTATTTAAAGTCCTAA
>BQNB010211809.1:0-10174 GCA_026074375.1 Tanacetum coccineum
CTTACTCCCAAATATTTTCTGTAAGCACTACCAAGCTATCTTGTGAAATGTATTTTTGGTCAAAATACATATATCGCCGTTACTTCATTAGTCCTATTTCTAGTAATAAACAACCTTTTAAATACGTATAATGAGCGTTAATATAACAAAATTTAGCGATTAGTCTTTATTTTTGTCCGACGATGGACAGAAGTCATTGGACCATAAGGAGGTACCACAATATACCATAATGACCAGCATGTATATTTACTCGAACAAATTAGTGATAGTCAAAGTGACTTGTTTACATCGAAACACGGATACCAAAAAATTTGGTTCGAGAAATGTTGTTTGAAATATGCATAGGAATGAATTTGTTTACATTTTGGTTTTTGTAGAGACTGGCCTTTGGAGCAAGAAGGAATAGATATTTGGTTGAAGAATGAAGATTTGATGATAGATAGGCAAATGACAAATATTATTCTTTAGTGCATTTTGTGATAGAATGTTGTTTGAGATTTATAATGCCTACTTTTAAGCACATTATTAAAAGACATTTTTTATTCTGACATCGGGTAGCTAAATGGTGAGAACATGTAGCATTACGCGGGGTTACGTGTTCAATTATCGTCTCATGTCCTTTCAGCCGATTTATGCCCGATTTGGCCGATTTTTATCCAATTAATCGGTATGTTGACCGGTTTTTGACCAAACCGATTAATAAGGCCGATTAGTGAAAATCAAGGCGGTTAATCCCCGCCTAGCGCCTAGGCGCCGATTAATCGGCCACCTAGACGAATTTTTGCAACATTTAAAACAACACTAAATTACAGGTTCAACTGTTGTCACCATGTCCTTTTAATCTAGGCGTTACGTGACTTACATCTCACATATTAGTCATTGAAACGCCAGTAGATCAGACACACAGTTGGGGGTGGAAAAAGATTTTGGAATTAAGGAATGAGGTTAAAGAGCATATGATATGGAAGGTTGGAAATGGTAGTCAAATCTCTGTATGGTTTGACAAATGGAGTGATTTTGGTGTCCTGTTTTCACATCTTTCTTACACAGCTCTCTATAATGCTAGATTAGGCCATGACTGTATTCTTAACGATATGATTGATGATAATGGTTGGAAATGGCCTGTGGAATGGTATGAATTGTTTCCTCAAATATGTGAGCTGAGATTACCAAGTTTAGGCCCTGATAATAATGATAATCTACTTTGGAGAACAAATTAAGGTCAGGAAGTGAAGTTTACTGTCAAACAAGCTTACTTGGATCTAACTACTGACTATCTTGTTGCCAAATGGTACAAGCTTTCATGGTTCACTCAATGTACTCCAAAACATACTTTCATTATGTGGATGGCAATTCAAGAAACGCTTCTAACACAAGACAGAATTAAGAAATGAGGAGTGTATGACATGATGGTTTGTGCATTGTGTAAGAATAATGAGAAATCCCACTCTAACCTATTTTTTGATTGTCCTTTTTCAAAACATATACGGGATAAAGTTCAGATTATGATGGAGTACAATGTGATTGCTACAGATTGGGATGACACTATTGAGGAATTGTCTAACAAGCAGAATGGTAATAATATTTTAAGCATAGTGAGAAGATTATGTTTTGCTGCAAATGTTTACCATATGTGGCAAGAGAGAAATAGCAGGCTGTTTAAAGATGAGAGTTCCAAATGGGAAAATGTGTTTCAAAAGATTGTGGACAATGTTAAACTCAAGCTAATGGGACTCAAAGTTGTCTATACTTCTGCCATTAAGAATGTAGAAGATAAATGGAACATCCAATTTCAAAAGGTTATCCAAAAGGTTTAGTATAAATGCTCATATGGGGTGTTTGGAACAGGTGGTTTTTAGTTCTTAATACAATTGTGTAGGTGCAGATGGCTTGTAGTTTGACTTGATATTTTCTTGGTTTTAAGTCTGTTTTCATCACTGTGGGTCTTGGGTGGCAACAAAATTTTTTAAGTCTGAAATCTGTTGGGTCATAAGAAAGTTTCTTGCACTGGATTCTATGCTTAATAATGGTTGCTCAGTTCTTTTTTTCTGAGTAATGCAGATGGTTACTACTATGATATTTCTGCAAAAATTTGAGGTTTTGACCTCTGTTTCAATCCTGTGCAAAATGTACAATTTTGATATTCTTTTTCAGTTCTCTCAGTGGATGGCCTTGTATCTTGGACTATGTAGCCTGTTTCTATTGGAGTCTAATTCTCATGTATAGATGGCCTTGGGAGGATCTATACTGAGTAGTTAGTCTTCAATTTAAATAGGTTTATGGTAGTCCATAAGGTGGGTTTCCTACTGAGAAGGGTAATGGACTGGGTGGGCAATGTATGCTGTTTGGAATAGATAGCTGGAATAGCTTCTTGGTCCTTTCAATACATTGTCTAAAGGAGGTTAGGTTGGGATTCTCCTAGATGTGATTTATCTGCTAGATGAGGCCTATATCTTTATCGTCCAAATGTTGCTAGTGAGGTGGCTGCTGCTAGTTATTTTTGGCCATTTAGATGAATGGGAAATGTAGTTTAGTAGCAGTGTCTATTCTAGTGAGATGTCAGGGTGCTATAGCTTACATGATGAAGCCATTCCTTTAGGATCCTATGAGGTCGTGTGATCTGTGGGATTCTATTTGTTATGAAAATGTAGTCATGAAGCTATGGTGTTGGTGAAATCTGGTGAATTTGTATGGATTGTTTAGTAGTATATGGTGTCTTGTTTAAGCATGGTGGGAAGTTATCTTTGTATTTCTTCTGTTTCATTGTTGTAATGTGAACATTTTCTATGTTTCTTTTGGAGGATTGGGAACTATCCAATGCCTCTGGTTATTTGTAATAGTTGTTGATGTTAATATAATTCACCAATTTCAACAAAAAAACGCTAGTAGATCGGTTCCTCAATGTAGGATTGTAGGTTATAACTTATAACCAAATTCTCAATTTATAACTTATAACGAAAACTTTGTGAAGGAAAGGGTCATATTAACAAAATCCTAATAGCTTGTCATTCCCTTAAAGAATCCTAGTAAGGTTTGGTTTGCAATTAAGAATCACTATTAGTATGAGGTTGATAGTGTGATAGAATAAGAATGAGTATAATTACTTGAAATCAGTTGTTTGGTTTATAACAAAGGTTTGAAGATAGGAGAGTAGAGATTGAGAATAGATTTATAAACTCACCATTATAGACTTGTATGGGGAAACCCTTATTTGTGGATTTTAATCCCAATCTCAAAACCCAATTGCAAAACCAAACATCCTTTTGTCATTCACATTCCCATGCCTCATTCCGAAACTCATAAACCAAGCACGCATTAAGTATTTGTTGTCATGAGATTAGTGATATCTTTGAAAACACGCAAATCACCGTTATTTTACTATTCTTTCAGTCCCAGAATAATTGTTCACTTCTTATTTTAGCCAACTAAATAAAAATTCAGTGAGCGAAGAAGATATTTAATTGGTTGAGGAGTTTAGTAATCTCGCTTTTCTTAAATTGTATTTTTTTTCTTTCTGTAAACACTAATTCTAGGATGGAGTACTAAATAGCACGGTGTCTACTATCTTCCTTACATAACTTTTGGACTTAATTGATTCGTGTAACATCAAAGTTTAGTTGATTTTATAGAAGAAGAAAGGGTCCAGGCCCCCCTACAGCCCATCAAATTTTAGTGGGCATAAGTTGATTTTTATTTTTAGGAAAAATGTTTACTTTTAAGTGTACTTTAATTCCAAAAATATTTCAACATTTTGCATAGGCCCTCACAACAATATTTATAATTTGGTATCAGTCTAAGCTTTCTGATTTACTACTATGTTTTGGATTTATCTTAGGCAGGGCACAGGCCCCCTACCACCCATCAAGTTTTAATGGGTAATTAGTTGATTTTAAGACCCATTATAGGAAAATGTTTAGTTTTTTAAGTGAAGTTTAGTACTAGCAAATAATTATTTTTTCGAGTAGGCCGTCACATCCCAAATTTTAATTAGTACTTTCTTGATATGATTGATTAGTGAAATATAGGTTTTCAAGTTAATTTGATTGTTTGTTCATTAATTTAGGCCCTCAGATACTGCTATATAACGGGTCGATTTATTCAAAAAAAGTTATGTATTACGGGTCAGGAGTGGAAAACATATTAAGTTGTGACAACTTGAAAAGAGAATAAAACACCCGAACGTGAGTGATTAGTAGTGTAGCTCAAAGCCATTGCGAAATCTTATGGCACTCCAACATCAGAGAGATTCAGAGATACTCTATAACTGATTCATGTTATCAGAATGTTGTGATATTATAGGAACATTGACATTTTTTTTTGTTCTCGTTAAAGTAACTTGACCGCAAATGCTGAAATAAGTAACACACACAATTAGTAACGACGAAACAGATCTGATGTCATGCTTACATAAACTTATAGAGAAAAAACTATCGATACAAATGATAGTTCTGTTGGAAACAAGACATACATGCACATTAAAGTTTTTTGTAAAGTTTTTTCTTCCCTTTAGTTTCCCTCACAGTTAAGGTCCCGGGTTGCATCGTTATGTTTTTTTTTTTGTAATTCATATATACTTTTAAGTTTCTAGCTCCTTGCTAGAATCTTTTTTTCAATATATTATCAGTCGTTCAAAAAAAAAAAACATACATGCACATATAGTTTATGTTCGATGTTGAAAAAGCAACTATATGTGTATCCTAAATTCAAGCTACTATTTCAAAAAGATTAACTATCTACGGTATTTAAAAACATATATGCACATATAGTTGATGTTAGATGTTCAAAAGAAAATGTTTTTGTTGTTTAAAGCAAAGAAAAAAAAAAGACAAAAGTCATAACCTAACCGGGTTTATTAAATTTGGTAAACACGGGTCAACGAAAAATCGGCACTTCAATCCGGGTCTTAAACAAGCAAAAACTGACCATATCCGGCCGGTCTCTTAACCCGTTCCCGGTTAAACCGATCGAGTCGATCCGCTTTTAAAATATTGAAAATAATTGTTTAAAAGTCATTTATTGCTCATTAGCTGTTTATTTGGTATCAACGTTAACTAATAAAGTCAATTTTGGACCATATTCAATTTGACTTATTCTGGGAACATTTCCCAATTTAACTTTAGGCAAATACCAATTGATCTCTAAAACACATGATTGAGGAAACTGGTACCAACAAGTAGTTAAGTAAAATTACTTAGGGGATGTTTGTTTCGGCTTATATGTAGGTTTATGAGCTTATTTGATTCCGGCTTATATTTCGGAAGCCTCAATTTTATTTTGAGACTTTTGGGTTTCTATAAGTTTATTACGATATGACAGTATGTAATACAATTTTTCTTTCAAAACTTAAAGGTTTGATTTTTTTTCTCGAAAAAGATAAAACTTGATCGCTCAGAAATAATCAACAGCCGCCGGTCGAGCAAAACACATCCACCATAGGTTGCGCTTTTCATATAAAACAAAAGTGATTAATCAAACATCACATCAGTCGAGCAAAAAACATCATGGTCACATGAAATATCATTATATATATATACACATTTGAGGTGCAAAACGACGTCGTTTCCGACATCCCAAAACTCCGCCCAACATAAAAAAAACTTTTTCGGCCCATTTACAAAAAGGACCCTCAACTTTTAAATATTTACGACTTTTTTATATAATAAACTGTATTTATCAAATATATAACACATATCTACCGATTCATTCAGATAAAAAAATATCATCGGAAAGATCTTCGAATTGCGAACAAAACGAGCTCAATATTACAATGCTTCTGACATACGTACGAATATTAATCCGAAATCGATTCGAAAAAAAATTATGCCCCGCAGCAACGCGCAAGGTATCTTGCTTGTTTCAATCAAATAAAAAAAACATCCACTTATCATAACACACTTGTTAAAAAATGAATTGAGTCGCACATAAAATTACTTTCAAATAGAATATTTTATGTACCAAAAAACAAATTGTCTATTTACATTGTTGTCATCTACTTATCTAACCCAATTAATCAATATGAATTAAGAAAGTTATAATTTGTCCATCCTTGTCGTCTTGAGTTTAACCCTTTATATAAAATTGCAAATTGTTTTAAATGTACATTTCCAAAAACTAATATAACTAAGGAAAACAACTACAGTACATATTTAATATTCTACCGTCACTTGGAAGAAAATTTGAAAAAATTGCGCTCCAACGTTCAAAAGGACTTTTTATTACTCGTGAGAGACTTATAATAAGCTCATGTGAATCTATTGAAGCTCCAGCTCCCCCTCATTTTTCAAACCTTTTTTACTTTTTTACCCCACTTTTTCCTTTCTTTTCATTTTTATCCCCTCATAACTAAGAGCGTAACCGAGCCAAGCTAGATTTCGACCATAATACTATTAAACAATAAATAAAGTATTAGTTGACACATCAATTAGCTTCTAGCCTAGCGATACCCGTGGGATTCTCTCCAACCAAATTTGTTGTGGGTTCGAGTCCCGTGTGACACGATTTGTATGAGATATTTGTAAGCATTACGAAATTGCTAGTAGTTTGTCTTTCAAAATAATTCATTAATAATAATAATCATGAGAATTGATACGATAGTTCTAAGCTCGACTCTACTTGATTATACATGTGTATACAACACATGTTCGATAAGCCTCTAGAGTTTTACGAGAAGAGTAGTATTTTTTTTTTCAGTGTTTTTCGAGGCATGATGGAAAAGCTCGTGAATCGATATTACACCCCTTTACCAACAGCTGCTAATCAAAAAATCTAGGTAACATTTGCACAAGGACTATTGTGGCCTTGTGGGGCATGTGACTGAAAATAACAAGGACACAAATAAAAGTAGCTTAAAGTGGGAGGGTGTTAAAAGTAACAATACAAAATTGTGATCCCGTTCCTATAAATAAGGAAACATTCTCCTAAACAATATCATTTCCATATCCCACTAACATTTTCCATCATTATACCTTGTTGTTTAAGTGACCATATACTACATTTTAAACCCATGTCCCCCTTTTAGCACCTTTTTCCCATCTTTCAGTTTTATATGACTTTTAACATTCCATTTCATATTCACAAGCTCATTTCCAAAATGCAGATTAGTCCTATTCCTATATGTGTTTTCAAAATCTTGATCATTTTCGTACTTTATGTCTCGCCGTCTTCTGGCTTGGGGTGTTCAGCTGTTGATAGGGCAGCTCTTCTTGGGTTCAAAGCGAGAATCGTTAAGGACACTACTGAGATTATGGCCTCTTGGGTTGGTAAAGATTGTTGCGACGGGAGTTGGGAAGGGGTGCAATGTGATGGTGTCACGGGAAGAGTGACGCAAGTTTTGTTACAAAGGCCTGCTGATAAGGATAGGGCTATTTACATGCAGGGTACGCTTTCGCCTAGTTTGGGTGATTTGAAGTTCTTGGAAGTTTTGGTGATTAGTGGGATGAAAAAGCTATCGGGGAATATCCCAATGAGCTTCTCGGGTCTAACACGACTCACACAACTTGTTTTAGAAGATAATTCACTTCAAGGAACTATTCCTTTAAGTTTAGGCCAATTGCATTTGCTGCAAACACTTTCACTTAGTGGCAACCACTTAACGGGCTCAATCCCGTCTACCTTTCAAAACTTGAACAAACTTATCCAACTCAATTTAGCAAGAAACTCGTTCTCGAGTCCCATCCCACTTGCTTTGGGAAACTTAGTCAATTTGCAGTATCTTGACTTGAGTTACAATATGTTATCAGGCTCTATTCCTGTCAATTTGGGGCGACTGTCAAAATTGACTTTTCTTGATTTTTCAAATAACAGGCTGTCAGGTCAGATACCTGGTTCGTTATGCAACTTGGCAAAACTTCTTGACTTGTCCTTGAACAACAATTTGTTGACGGGACAAGTGCCGTTGCGTATAGGGCAGCTTAAGTCTCTTGCTACCCTTTCGTTAAGTTTCAACCGTCTTGTTGGTCATATCCCAGAATCTATATCACAATTACACAACCTTTGGTACCTTAACTTATCAAGAAACGCCTTTTCTGATCCGTTGCCCAATAATGCCTTATTTATGGGTCTCAGTTCTTTATTGTCCGTAGATTTATCTTACAATAAGTTTAATCTTGGAAGCGTTCCAAAGTGGATTACAAGCCGAGAGCTGTCAGATGTCAATTTAGCAGGATGCAACCTCAAAGGGTTCCTACCGATCTTCACAAGACCAGGTTCACTCAGTTCTATAGACCTCTCTGACAACCATTTTACAGGAGGGTTATCAGGTGTGTTTGGCAAGATGTCTAGCTTACAAAAAGCTAAATTGTCAAACAACCAACTCACGGGGAATTTATCAGCTATCAGACTGCCAAGTGGGCTTGCGCTACTAGACCTCCACTCAAATAAACTTTCAGGGTCATTGTCCGGTCTGCTGGGATCAGCAGGCAGTTTCTTGGAGAGCATTGACTTATCAAACAATCAAATCACGGGTACTATTCCTAATACAATCTCCAAGTTTGCAGGACTCACGAAGCTGGATGTTTCTAGGAACCGTTTAACGGGTACAATTCCACCAAGTTTGGGAAATTTGCCAAAGTTAGGGTGGTTAGATGTGTCGATAAACTCAATTGGAGGGAAAATACCGACAAGCTTGTTAGTAATTAGATACCTAAGGCATGCTAATTTCAGGGCGAATAAGTTATGTGGTGAAATCCCACAAGGAAGACCGTTAAATATCTTCCCATCATCAGCTTATGCACACAATCTTTGCTTATGTGGCAAGCCTCTGCCACCTTGTAAGCAAGCCCCTGCCACCTAGGCACCTAGTAAGCAAACTAGAGTCAGCAGGATGCTGACTCATATACACGAGAAATTATGTTGTTTGTTATGCTTTAAGTTTATTATTGATTTTCATAGTTGGATTAGATGTTGTCATCGTTCCTATAGAGAAATAAATCATTATAAAGTTGTAGGCAAATGTTTGTTAAATCAAAATCTAATTATATGTCGACAGAAAAGTGTATACAAAACGAAAGAGAGAGCGCGGCGAAGCCGCGAGCGCGCGAGAGGCGAAGCGACCGTCTCTCTCTGGAGGCGAGCGCGAGAGCGGAGCGCGAGCGAGAGAGACGAAAGTTAGCGTAAACTATAAGAACTAAATATCACACACCCATAAACCAATCTATAACTAAAAGCAGAGCAAATTAAAAAAACTTCCCCAAGCCTTCACGGCATAGCATAAATCGAAATAGAAACATCGTAACACACAAATATAGAAAACATCATTATAAAGTTGTAGGCAAATGTTTGTTAAATCAAAATCTAATTATATGTGGACAGAAAAGTGTATACAAAAGTATGCATTTTCGCATACTACTTCAGCCTTTGCTTTGTTTCTTGAGGCTGAAGAAGCTTTCATCATCATCATCATCATCATCACTATTTGATTCTACATACTGTAAAGTAAGAAGCACAGGTCATAGTCATCAAGTGGTCTTTATAATATGAAAATGGATCATGTTATTATCGACATTATTTCAATTTTCAGCATCATTAACGGTCACCCGAATTCTTGAAAAAACTTCTTATAAGACTACAACGGTTTAACAATAAGACGTCTTTACTTAGAGCAATGCACCAAGAAAAAGAACAAGCAACGATTTATTTGTTAAAATGATATATAATGCATTTAAATTACAACAAGGTAGATAATACAGGACGAGGGAGTTGGGACTAATCAAGAGACCAAAAGCCAACAACTGGCTAAATTTGTGTTTAAATTTTGAAAATATATCTGCCATAGTTTGCAGAATGTTTACCGTGGAGGGAGTCCAAATAATGTGATTGAAAAGTGTTTTAAAACCCGAGTTGACCCGTCCAGTTGAATCGTAAAACGGTCAGGTGATCGGAATCCGGGTTTGTCCGAAAAACCTAGGTCCATTGGGACGGAGGGAGACCTTTTTAGTTCACTGTGTTCTCGAGTTATTTCATTAAAGAAAAAGAAAGGAAAGTGAAAATGAAACGGCCCATGTTGTGTTCTCGAGTATTACTTAAGAAAGGAAATGGAAGGAAATGAAAGGAAATCTAGTGTATTATGGAAGGAAAGTGTTTCCTCCCAATTTTAGTTTATGCGGTTAGCAATTTATAGTCGTTTATCATGCATTTATAATGTATTTATTACAATATCAAATATATAAATTTAATG
>BQNB010211813.1:0-10173 GCA_026074375.1 Tanacetum coccineum
ATTACAAGAGTATAGGAGATTACAAGTTGTTTCCTATGGAATTAATTACATTGCAAGACCTCTTCTGCTCTTCTTCTCTTTTAAAAATCGACTTTTATGGTTTAGGTATCAAAAATATGATTTAGCACACTGAAAACTTGATGTGTGCTAAAACACACATCCTTATAACCCCGGAAAATACTATAAATCAGACTAAAAATACTATAATATGGATAATTATCTTGCAAATATGTTTGTATGGTGTTTTTAAGTCTTGCAGGTAAAAAGGGTTGAAAACAATGCAAAAACAAAGACTTTCGGATATGATTAGAAGACGTTTACACGATTCTCGAGATCAAGACAAAGTCAAAAAAATACCCCGCGCATTCCATTGGATAGAGTTCGAGATTACGAGTCCAACGAGACCTTCATCTCTTATTGGGCTGGCCCGACAACATTTATATGGGTCGGACCGACCCATACTTATATAAAGCTCAAGTTAAACATTTATGTGCAAGACTCAGCCCAAGATTTGTTTTAAATCTCACTCGGCCCAATGTTGAAATGCAAACAAAGGCCCAACAATGAAGGAAACCCGACCCAAGAAAATTGAGATATCAAAATCTCATGTAGCAGTGCATAGTATGGGTGAGTGTAACTCACTCTCTAAAAATAAATCATTAAAGCGCGTGATCAATGTCACTTGCACGCACTAACTATTTGTTTGGCCAATATTGGAGCAACGCGTGGCATCTCAACTTCTTTTCATTCTTAAAAGAATTAAATGAGACAGTTACGAGGAATGTGAATAAAAAGCAAACGCGTTCTTTCATGCTGCAAAGGCAGCCCTTCACTACCCACCTACCCTCACCAATAGCATACTCACCTACTCTGGTATGATTTTTGATAGGAGAATAGGGAATTTAGCAGCTGATAGGTATGAGGTATCAGCCAATGATTGGCTAAGGATGAAAATGACGATCGTGCCCTTCGATATAGGAATCTTATTGGTTGGCCTCCTAGATGGACGAAATTACCCTCACACCTTTTGGTATTCGCTATTTTATACATACTTTTTACCTAATTAAACGACCCCAAAAGACCAAAAACATAATGAAAATACAATATATATGCTTGTTTTTGTGTTTGTGTATGTGCAGGTATCGGATATGCAATAATTGACAAAATAAAGACAAAAGCGGACAAAACCAAGCACGGGAATGGAATGAGCGCGAGAAAACGAGTCCAACGGTGCCTTCATCTTTTATTGGGCCGGCCCGACACCATTTATATGGGTCGGACCGACCCATATTTATTAGTGATCAAGTTAACTCGTTCTATCTCAATTGATTTGGCCCAGTATGAAGAAGTCTCAGCCCAAAGAGAAATAAAAGGGCTATGCCCAAAAATGAAATTTTGTTGTGTTACTGCTAGTGCCTAAGAAACGCATGTTATAAATCAAAAGAGGGACCTGATCACGTGCCCCAAATTAAATAGAATGAGGTCACGTGACCCCATTATCATGATATTAGTCAATCAAAAGAAGGCATGTGGCACATTTTTTTTCATTAGATTTGATTTCAAATGGGGGCAAGAATTGTGGATGCGTTTTCTTTACACATTTAAGAGGCCACGTGTCACTCCGTGAATGGTGGATCGGATAAAAAATGTGTTGCCGTGTACAAGGTTTGGAGATCGAAGGGCAATGGAGGGGCTATAAATGATGCGTGGGAGGAACGCATTTAAGGGTCTTTTTTTTTGTTTTTTTTAGTTTAAAAAAGAGTAGTGTAGCTTTTTACTTTTATAGCTTCTTTTTTATGTCTTATTAGCTTATTCAGATTTTGTTAAAGTTTTTTAGCTTATTGTAATGAGATCTTGTTAGCTTATTAATATGAAGATGTTTGAGATTTCGGTCAACTCATGAGGCGTGGAGCTTAAGGGTTTATTTAGCTAGACCGAATTGGATTATTCGCTTTAGCTAAATAAATCGGGTGGTATTCGTTTATTTGCGGCTCTTCAATTCAGTTTCATTTTCTATCATTTTTCAATTAATTAGTGTAGACCTTGAATAAAATGTTTAGCTTTGATTATTTGATCATCATGTGTAGTGAGTAGTTTAATTTGTGCTTGTTAAGTGATTAGTGATTTTGAATTTAAGTGCGGTTTTGATAAAGGTATTAATAAAATAAATATTAGTCATTTGAATTTTTCCAATTTACATACCGTTATTTATTTTTTAATGCAATTTAAATACTTGTCATTTATAGTAAAAAAATATTTTACTTTACTTGTCATTTAATTTTTTGAAACTTGTTTTTTAAGTATTTTAATTCGTTAAACCTATGCCCGCACTTAAGGAACATTTCACGTCACTTAGCAAGCATATTTGTCATTTATATCTTTTAGATCAATTTTAGTATAACCTTGTAGTTTTAAATCTTACAATTAATATTAGTTTAATTTTTAGTATAAAAATATTATTGTCATTGTCGTTTATTGTTATTTAGCGAGCATGCCCGTTTTAGTATTCTTTTAGCTTTATTATAGTTTTTATATTATATTTTTAGTATTAAAAACAATAATTTTCAAAAACAAAAATATTTGATATTCAAGCATCAAACGAAACATTCTCGTGAATTTCAATTCATCTCTCGCCGTGGAAACGACACTCAGAAGATAGACTATTATTTTTTTAAAGTGATTTTCTTATCTAACGGGGCTACTAATTCGATATACCTCATTACTATTTGGTATTTTATATATTTTATTATATATATTTATATCGAATCAGTTTTTGGCGCCGTTGCCGGGGAGAGGTGTAGCGATTTTTACGGGATTGTTCGTGTTCGTGCCTTGAAGATCCTTTCTTCGGAAAGTTTATTTTCGTACTTATAAAAAATAAAAATAAAAATATCCAAAAATATTTTTCTTCTTATTTTATTTTTATTTTTTCTTTTCCTTTATAAATATTAAAAAACCCAAAAATATTTTTCTTTTATCTTAAAAATAAAAATCTAAAAATATTTTTCTTTATTATTTTTAATTTTTTTTTCATTATGTATTATTTGAAAAATCTATAAATATTCTTCTCTATCCTCTTATTCGTTTAATTCTTATTCTCTTTACCCTCTTATTCATTTAATTCTTTTTCTCTTTACCTTCTTATTTATTTAATTCTTTTCTTATCCCTTAAATTGAGTATTAATTCTTTATGGCGTCATTCGACTATCGTTTAATCCCCTTTATGCGATTAGAGATAGGTTTGTTTGTGGATTGCTATGTACATAAATCATGTGTGTTGTTCAAAAGGATGGTCACTCTCCTAGACTATGTTCGTTCGTGATCCTATTTAAAACGCTTTTGACTCGTGCTCAACGACCCTTCCTATAGTTTGTGTGAAGGTGGAAACCGGTTGAATGGTCCATCTTGTCAGGTGTGCTCTATGGCGGAAGAAAATTAAAGGAAGTTTGGTTTACAACTTGTCTATCGAAATGGAATTAAAACCAAGACCTTCTAAACACTTTCGAGAATCCGCTGACGATACCAACGTTGTTAATGCTCCTCGAGAGTCATTCGTTGTCAAACAGGACCCCGGTAAAAATTCCTCGCAATAGTCCTCCACAAATTAACCACCACATTGTTGTTACGAAGTGTGGTGAATCGTTAAGATGGAATCTTTTGTCAACAACTTTGCACTTTGTAAGTTTGTGAAGGTTGGCGCGTATTGGTTATAATTTCTCCACCGGATTAGCTCCGATTATCTCTAATCCAGAAGCCATTTGCAATCAAACATTGATGAGTTCCCACAGACTTTGCCAAGTTTTGATACGACGTGCTATTCTGAAAAAGAAAATTCATTACCTTACGTCTCAAAACCTAACTTTGTTGATGATTCTCCTAACATTTTCCACCCACCTTCCACAACCTCCTATTATTCTTGTGAATTTCTGCGGGAACGCTGCTCGCTTATGGTCATATTGTACACCGCAAGTTCCGTTTATTATCCAGAACGTTGGTTTTACAATCAAGCTTTTAATTTCCCGACAAGACTTTTCATGATTTCCCACAAACAAATTCCACGACCAGCTGCGCGCGCGCACACCCCCCCCCCCCCCCACCCCTCGCGCGCTCTCTCACGCGCTAGCGGCGGTCCGTGTAGTGCTCAGACGCGTTCACCTATGTCATAACAACCAAACCGATGAATGAAGGACTATTATCATGAGCATAAAATCTGTATGCTTAAGATATGAATCTTTCCGGTTTTGACCATTTCACACCCCCACAATATACAGTCAATCTCCTATCTTCAATGCTCCAAAATAGCTTTCTTCACTCTCAAACTACGCTAAGGAGCAAAATGACATCCATGTGTGATATGATTGGTCAATTTATACAAAAGAAGGAAGAAGAAAAGCAAATTGAAGAAGAGCAAGCGGCTAAAGATCGATATTGGAAGATTCCCGTTTGCTACGATGATGACGATGACGAAGAAAGTTCTATCCCTTTGAAAGATATTATTTCTGAACTTCCTCCGTGTGTTGCAATCACACCCGATTCACCAAAAACGAACTCTCTCATAATGGAGGATGAGCATCTTGACACTATTCCGGAAACGGAATCGGACGAATTAATAAAGTCTAGTGTCGAGGACCTTGTCCAAATCCCAAGTGAGTCCGAAGATTCTTTCGAAGGTGAGTGTGATTTGCCTCCGTATGATGATTCTTCAAAGAATCATGATCTTACTTTCTCTAACCCTCTCTTCGATATCAATGAAGATTTTACCTCGAGTGATGAGTCATTTTCCGAAGAGGACGTTCCAAATGAGAATTTTAAAATTTTCTCTAATCCTCTCTTTGATCTCGATGAGGAAATCACTTCCACTAAGGTTGATCAAATTGATGATGAGGTGTTAGAAAATACCAATTCAATTCCACCGGGAATTGAATATCTTTGCTTTAATGCCAAATCTGATCTTTTAGAATCTTTGCTTCATCGAGATACTTCGATTAATGATTCTCAAAAGATCGATTCTCTGCTTGATGAGTTCACCGGTGAACTCACTATTCTCAAATCAATTCCACCGGGAATTGATGATGTCAACCTCGATCCGGCGGGAGATATTTTGTTTATGGAAAGTTTGCTTTACGATAACTCTTCTCCCCGTCCTTCGAAAGAATTTAATTCTGAAAATCCTACAGAGTCTTTCTCTCCATCTCCTATCCCGGTCAAGGATAGTGACTCTCTTATGGAGGAGATTGACATTTTTCTTGATGGTGATGACCCTCAATACACCGGGGTATGAGAGTGATGATTCGACTTGGAAGGATAGATAAACTTAACTCCCTCCCGAGTTCGCATCATTTATGTTGATTATCCCGATTCGGGAGGAGTTCAAACATTGATGTGGTGATGACATCCCGTTGATGTGCCCTAATATGTTAGCCCCCCATCCGCCCGTGAATGTGATTTCGGGTACTTCTTTTCTTCTAATGCTTCTTGGATCGTTCTTGTTGTTTCCTTTCTCCTTCCGAGTAGGGAACAAAATTTGATCTGGGGATATGCATTGAAGTGAATCCTACGGAGATTTTCTTTCTACTCTTTCTCCGTGATTGTGACTTACATATCATTTTCATCCGAAAATAAAGACAAAGTTTTCAATCACGGTGTTCTAGCTTCTAAGGAGAAATCATTCTTTTCTTTCTTTTATCCTTCGTGGCCTTAAAAGTTTCCAAGCTTTTTTCATCAGAAAAGCCGTGTTGATTCATGAGACAAACACTCCAATTTGGGTGTTCGTCATCGCCCATTTCTATCCCCACTGACAAGCTCAAGGTATGGGGGATTAGTCAAGATAAAGTGACCGTAAACAAGCGCTTCGAGGGATGGAGGCACCCATGTTTATCCTAGTATTATCGTTAAGTATTAGCTATTGCTAGCTGTAGTAATGAATAAGTGTTTTGTTGGTTGTATAGTGGCTGCCTATTCTATTCTCGTTTTGCTTGTGTTTTTGTGGTTTATTTGTCCAGATAATCCCGGATTGTGATGACTCTCGTGCTCGCGGTTATGTCCTTCATTCACTCGAGCTTCACATCCTCAGCTTTATTTTGGGAATTCAATATCCTAATCTTTTCGTTAAAACGTTTTATCACTTAGCATAATTCATAAACGGCTTTAGTATGACGTAGGTACCCTTTTAAAACATTGAGGACTATGTTTATGTTCTAGTATGGGTGGGGGGGGGGATCTTCGATTTGATTATGCCTGCAGCCGTTGTTTTCACGTAAGCCCGTTTTTACCACCAAAAATTTTGAAAAATACCCAAAAAAAAAATAGAAAACAAAAAAAAAAAATGTTTTGTCACAATTTTGACTTTCCTGCTAGGTAGAATGAGAATAAATTTTGACCCGATCGAGCGTGTTGAGCTCTAGCTTGTTCCTTAACTTTTAGACTAAGCATTCGCGAATCTTCGTGAAAGAACGAAAAATGATAGTGTTAAGTATGAGTTGGATTGCTCTAAACAAGGATTATTTGGAAATATTAAGAGCTCATAAGGGTATTTGTCACTTTTCTCATAAGCTCTTAACTCGAAACTAATAATACGTGTATTTTGAAATTGACTTAATTCAACAATTTTTTAAAATTGAAATGTATCAGATAATTTTAGTCTTGAGTTCAAATTTTAATACTTAAATTATCTAAAAACGACATTTTTCTCTTCGCAATTAATAAAATAAAGAAAATAATAAGTAGAATAAAATATATCCGCCAGATTATTCAATCTTCTCGGGGCATGGTGACCCGATGTTGAAGTCTTCATATAAGGCGGGGGCCGGTGTCATAATAAGTAGAATAACCTCTTGTCGACTCGCTATCGATGTGGCTTCGAGATAAAAGGCACCGGTAATATATTATGATTACAGCAAAAAAAATATATATATAAAAAAAAATTAAAAAAATAATAATAAGCCGAGGTCAAAATATGTTTGCTACATCGTGTCGGAGGCGTGGCCGATGTTGTAGCCTTCTAAAGGACCGAGGTTTAATAAGTTTATATTGCTTAATAAGTGGAAAATTATTTTTATTAAATTTAAATATGCTTTTGAACTAAGACTATTTCATGATTACATTAATAAGATATGTGTAAACGGAAAACCTAAGAGATTTTGAAAACGAAGGTCCGTGAGTCCCGATACTAGTCTCCGTGAGGTGTCAAAAGCCCGGTCACTTAGCCGATGAGGTTGGGATGTGCCGAGACGAAAGTCGCTACATGGGATGATCTCGCATTCCAACACCACGCACTCATAGTACTAGGGGGTAACGTGAAGCATAGGATTTTGCATAAAAAACCGTTGATCCATGGTTGAAATTCGAAATAGCACATTCGCCTAAATATAATAATTGTCGGGAGTGAAAAGTTTACAAATTGCAAATATGAGTAGTGTTAGCATCTATACTTGTACTTAACGGTGATTTCGTTTTAAGCTTGGTTTGGGATAGGTGAAAAGTCGAGGACGATGAATTTATCCTTTTTTGGGGGCATTTTCGGATCGAAATGCATTTTATTCTATGATCCCTAACAGTTATGAAAATAACGAAAGTCAAATAAATTAGTTAGTTGCTAAAAAAAAAATCAAAAATATTAGTAGGAATAAGTGTATACATTTAAAAAAAATGGTGAAAACGGGGCTTTTTAAACTATTGATTCCTTAATACCTTTAGATGAGCACTTTGCTACTTTTCAAGGTGATTAGTTTGGGCGGATTAGAATTTTTAGTTTTAATAGTGTATTTATTACATTGCGTGAGGACACGGCAAATATTTAGTATGTTGGATTTGGTATCGTTTATTGCGGATTCTTTCAATTGGTTTTCTTTTCTATCATTTTTCAATTACTAGATAGAGAGGAGAACTTGAATAATAACCGCGCCTCCCACGCTAGACGCGCCGCGCTCGTATTAGATCATGCATGTGTAACCATCCCCAGATAGCATCCACCTCTACGTCCATCCCACCGCCACGCGACTTAATTTGTTGCTTGTTTGTTTTAAGGAGATTAGTGTTTTGAATTTTTTTTAAAGTGCGGTTTTAAAAAAAGTTTAAAAAATTATAGTCCATTCGGAATTTTCCAATGTACATTACCGTTATTTAACTTTTTAAATGCAAATTTATAATACTTGTTCTCATTTATAGTAAAAAACATTTTACTTTACTTGCATATTAAATTTCTTGAAACTTGTTTGTCTAAGTATTTTAATTCGTTTAAAACTATGCCCGCATTTAAGAACATTTTCACGTAACTTATAGCAAAAACAGAATTATTGTATTTATATCTTTTAGACTCAATTTTACTATAACATTGTGTGTAGTTTTAAATCTTTTTATTTTAGAATTAATATTAGTTATAATTTTTAGTATAAAAAATATTATTGTCATTGTCGGTTTATTGTTATTTAGTCGAGCATTATGCCTCGTTACGATGTTGCGTTAGTTGTTTTTTAGTATTCTTTTTAGCTTTTTTATAGTTTTTATATTATATTTTTTGAGTATTAAAAACGTTTGGCCAATATTGGAGCAACGCGTGGCATCTCAACTTCTTTTTATTCTTAAAAGAATTAAATGAGACGGTTACGAGGAATGTGAATAAAAAGCAAACGCGTTCTTTCAACGCTGCAAAGGCCACGTGGATGATTTTAATAGGAGAATAGGGAATTTAGCAGTTGGCAGGTACGAGGTATCAGCCAATGATTGGCTAGGGACGAAAATGACGATCATACCCTTCGATCTAGGACTCTTATTGGATGGCCTCATGGATGGACGAAATTACCCTCACACCTTTTTTGCTATATAATTTACACGCAAATTTCATTTTTGGAGTATTAGAATTTTGTAGTTTACTCTCAATTTTAAGTGTAGCTTTTTTAGTCGTAGCTTATTTTAGTTTTAGCTTATTTCAAATATTGTAAAAGCTTTTCAGCTTATTTGAGCTTATTGTAAAAGATCTTTCTTAGCTCATTAATGGGATGAAGTTTGGTGTTAATTGCTTATTTAACTTGGCTAATTCTTTTTCTTTCTTTTCTTTTGCTTAATTCGATTAAGCTCCCTTGAGCTTATTTGTTTTCATAGCTTATTTTCTATTTCAAGTAAGACTATCCTATAGCTTATTTGATTGAATCTAAGCTTATACATCTAAATAAGCTTTTGCTTATTTAATATCTTGTCTATTTTCTTTCCTTTTCTTGTTTCGATTAGCTTATTGAAAGATTAAGCTCATTTTGAGATAACAAAGGAAACCGTGAGTGCTTATTCCTCAGCTTATTCATTAAGCTTTATGTTTCCTAGATTTTCGAGAGCTTAATCTTATGTTTAAAAGTTTTATAAGGCTTGTTTTATTTAAAAAAATTTGATTAGCTTATTTTTTCTTTCTTCGATTTCGATTTGCTTTTTCTATAAGCTTATTTGCCTTTTGAGCTTATTCGACAATTAATAAGGGGGCGGCGAGTGTTGTTGTACACTCGGCTTATTTTTAAGCTTTAGTCCTCCTTTAGACCGAATAGCTTATTAGATTTTAGCTTATTTTTTGTTTTAGTTTAATCCTTTTAGTAGCTTAATCAAATAGCTTATTGTCTAGATCTATCCCTTAATTATACTCGTCTCTCGTTCACGTTTATAAGTTAAACACCTTAGTTTCAAGTGGGATAAGATCTATAGTTAATAGTTTAGCTTATTGTCTTTAATTATCCATAGCTTATTATATTCTATTGTTTAACCCTTGTTTGTCTTATTGTTGATGGATCTTATTCTCCACTTTGGCGTGGAGCTTAAGGGTTACATAAACTAGCTTATTTTCTAAGTTTAGAGCTTTATTAAGAGTATACTAGCTTATTAGTTTATAAAGTTCCAAGCTTTATCATCTAAAAAGTAAATAAAGTCTAATAGAGAAATAAACTTGGCATTTTGCGTTGTTTATGTAATCGGATGGATTTATATTTAATTTGGTTCATCATTCGGTTCTATCTTCTATCCCTTTTCATTACTTGTAGTTTAGTATTAATTAACTTAAAATGATTATGTTTGCTTATTTGTTGATTAATATGCTTAGTGAGTAGATTTTATTTATGCTTGTTAAGTGATACATTGTTTAGTGAATTAAGTGTGATTATAAAAGTGGAAATATTGATTAGTGATTTTTATATTACT
>BQNB010211815.1:0-10173 GCA_026074375.1 Tanacetum coccineum
ACTCATGTGATTTTACTACCATCACAATTAATGGTGAATCCGAAGAACGAAGGAACTATCAAAGAAATTATCTGGAATTATTATGATCGTGAAGATGGTGAAACTACTTCGAGTTTCGTCTATAGTTAGATTGCAAAAAAAATCAAAAAAATGAGAAAAATTTCAACACAAAAAGAAGGAAAGTTTAAAGATAATCGTTTCGCAACAACCGAAGGAATTACACGAAGGATCGATTATTCATTGATACACAACAAAAAACAACGATGTAAAGTATTGTACGAAGCGGAAGATATCGCCACTTGCCTTGTAAAGTATGTAAAGTTTGGGATGATTGGGAAGTTGACCGTTACGGGAACGCCAACTTAGGTTGTTGTTTTTGATCTATGATCAAGACGTTGTAAATAGTCGTATCTTTATCATGATAACGGTCGGGAAAAAGTGTCTAGCAACTTGTATCTTAGTCTTAATCTATTTTTTTCTTGATTTTTATTTAACAACAACTTACTTCCCTCTCACCTAATGATTAACCACTGGTTTTACGCGAATGAGGATGTGATCGAGTGTGCATGTCTATTCCGTTGTTACGGCCATGTATGCATGTCTCAGCTGCTTCATTGGTTTACGACTTTTGGTGAAAGTTAGAAGGTTCCTACCCTATATCATTCTTCATCCTAACCGTTGGTTAAATTCGAATGGGAATGTGATCGAACACACATGTCTATTATGTCATTACGGCCATGTATGTATGCTTCAGCTGCCCTGTTGGAGTGGTACTTCTGGTGAAAGATTGTAGAATGATCAACCGTAAGCCTTTCCATACAAAAAAACCCATATTTACCTTTATAAACTTGTTACTCCTTGCCTTTAGTGGTGGAGATGTATATCCTTGCCAAGCTTATGATAGAATACTCGTCACGACCGAGCAATTGAGCAAATTAGTTACATGTTACCACATAGAATAGTTGAATGATTTGAGTGTTTTCATCTTCCTATTTTGTGAGGTGTTTGGTTGTGTACGTGTAATAGATCAAATAAATTCTTTAACGGAAAATATCCTTAGGGATACATTTTTATAAACTTCTAAAGGCTACTTGAGGACAAGTAGGATTCAAGTGGGGGGATATTTAATGACATTAAATAATGTCTATTTTATAGCATAATTTATCCCATGTTATTAACCCATTTGTACAATTATTGCAAAGAATTGTTACTTAATCGGTTACATTTAAGAATTGCAGTACTTATGGAGTAGTTGGTGAAAGTTAGCAAAAGGAGTGCATTTTGGAGCTTAAATAAAGATATTTTAAAGATTACTGTTCTGAAGACCAATATGCCGTATCCATCAAGGAAGATACGGCGTATTCGTGCCTGCAATCACCAAAGACCACAAAGGAAACAAGATCAATATGCTGTATCCAGAGAGGACCAATACCCCGTATTGGAAATATGGAATGAATATAATATTCTGGAAGATATCAAGTGTAACACCCCCAAAAATGTGTCGCATCGGAAATATGTCCGGGGGCGTTACTTCATAATACAACAGCTCAAGATACAAGAGAACGACCTCTAAATGTGTCGTTTGAAAAGTAATCTCGTTAATTTTCTTGAAATTGATATAACATTTTTCCCATGATTGCATCACAATGAAAAGCTTAGAAGTAATACAACGAGATTTGATCATTTATATGTAAGTAGAAATCCATAAATGAAATCTAGTCAATTTTAGACTCCATTGCACATCAAGTAAGCCAAGCATCTAATTCACCTGAGAAAAACATGCTTAAAAGTGTCAACATTAAAGTTGGTGAGTTCATAGAGTGATGTAAGTATAAATGTAAATATTGGAATCTAAAGATTTATAAAGTATGTATGACCATTTCAAATGTAAGAGTAAATGTAGAACCAAAAGAGTTTAGTGTTTATTGCATCACCGCAATATAATGAAAAGTGTTTAGAAATTAGTAATGTTCAATAAGTAGTATGGACAGTGAAATCGTTAATTTTCCAAAATGTATGGGTCTATTATAACAGATACAGTACCACATAAATAATATCTACCGTTGTGCTAAGCTCATGACACTGAAGCTCGACATCTATCTATGCAATTTAATGCAAATAAAGGCCCGTGTAGATGTTCAAACCCGTAAACATCCAAATTGCTCCGACATGTATGCATTCGTGTTTCAGTACTGTCGAAACTAGTGAGAGCTACTCACCCGAACAGGGATGTCAATCCCAAATAGATCTATTTATACACTCGCGCTTCCTCAACCGGTCCTCCGGTCAAGAATTTAACAGTTCATGATAATGGGCAATGGTGGGTTATGTTACTTAGGCAAACACGTAAACAGGAAATGATAACCGAAAACACTTGTGTCCAAAAATAAAGTAACCATCATATTCGTAGGAGCTTTGAGTACTTAAATCCATAAGTAGAAAGAGTGTGATATAAATCAAGTAATTGAGTTTGTAATGAGTATGTAAGCAATTTCGTAAACGTGTATGCAAATGAGTACGTGACAAAGTATGAAACCAAGTTTGTAATCAACCATGTAATTGTGATGTCAAAGCAACAAATATCATTCTCTAGGGATTACCACCAGAGGTCTATGCACTTGTTAGCAATCATCGAATCGCCAAGGAACTTTGGGAAAGAATTCAACTTCTTATGCAAGGAACTTTATTGATGAAACATGAAAGAGAGTGTAAACTTTATGATGAATTTGATAAGTTTAGCTTATAAGTAAGGGTGAACACTACGTGATTTTTACTTGAGATTTTCACTGCTACTCAATGACATAAACATCTACAATGTGAAACTGGAACAATTTCAAGTGAACACTAAGTTTTTGAATACTCTTCCTCCTGAGTGGAGCAAATTTATAACTGATGTCAAACCGGTTCAGGGTTTACACACAACTAACATTGATCAGCTTCATGCTTACTTAGACAGCACATGAATTTCCACTGCAAAGAATTCGCTTAATGCACTGAACTAACTCAGCATCCGCTTGCTTTGGTTCCAACCCAACCATATCCTACCCATCTCCTATCAAACTCATCAGAAACTCATACTAAAAACTCTCAATTTCAACCACAAGTTTCACTATATTAGTCTCTACAGTATGGATCACCTTATCAGTCTCAACAATACTCAAACAAACAATCAATCATCAACACCTCTTTCAATCACTTATCCCTCTAATGATTATCAATCATTAATTCACGACAACATTTATTCTCCACCATTATCTATCCCTCAATTGGAATATGCTCCCTTAGTTAACCAACAACAACCACAACCTGATTTCTCTACTAGACCAGTCTTATTGTTCTAGTGTTCAAGCAAGGTGATGATCCCATTGATGCCATCAACCATATGATGTCATTCCTATAAGCTGTCATCACATCTCGCTATCCTACTACAAACAACCAGCTGAGGAATTCGTCAAACCATAGGCAACAAGCTACCATTAATGATGGAAGAGTGACTTTACAACCAGTATAGGGGAGAGAAATTTATTTTGCTATGGGTACAACTAAGACCTACACTCCAGGAGCAAGTGGAAGTAATTCTAGGAAACAAAGGACTGTCATTTATTACAACTGCAAAGGGGAAGGACACATGTCTAAACAGTGCACCAAACCTAAAAGGAAACAAGATGATTCTTGGTTTAAGGATAAAGTGTTGCTGGTATAAGCTCAAGCAAATGGTCAAATTCTACATGAGGAAGAACTAGCATTTTTGGCAGATCCAAGAATTCCAGAAGGTCAAGCTACACAGACTGTCATTACTCACAATGCTGCTTATCAAGCTGATGATTTGGATGCATATGACTCTGATTGTGATGAACTCAACACTACCAAAGTTGCTCTCATGATGAATTTATCTCATTATGGTTTAGATGCTCTTGTTGAGGTACACAATCCTGATAATATGGATAACAATATGATTAATCAAGGTGTGCAGGTGATGCCGTCTTCTAAACAGTCGAGTGTTGTGAATCATTCAAAGACTGAAATAACCAGTAATAGCAACATCATTCCTTATTCTCAGTATGCGACTGAATTACAACAGACTGTTATTCAGAATTCTAACTCATCTGCACAACAAGATGCACTGATATTATTTGTGATTGAACAACTAAAAACCCAAGTAATTAATTACACCAAGATAAATCTGGATAATAAAAGTGTCAATGATACTTTAACTGCTGAGCTTGAAAGATATAAAGAACAAGTTAAATCATTGAAAGAAGGCCAAAATGTTGATTTAAAGAGATAAATATAATATTTTAATCAATGAACAGTCTGTAGAGATTGATCTTCCCCGTCCGTCCTAACCAAACTCTTTCTGACACCTAAAAGAAAAAGAATCATTAATTCAAACAGTTACTCTCTCAAAAAATGATTTAAGAAGAAGAATCTAGGAACATTGATAGAGAAATTACTTTATAAAAGAAGATCAACATGAGATAATATTGTTTATAAAAGAGATCAATCAGCATAAACTGTTCATATGTTGACAAAACCATAGTTTTTCTATGACCATACCACCAAACAAGCTCTAGGTTTTCAAAATTATTTTTATCTAAAGAAAGGTCAGTAGACCAAAGATCTATGTTTGTCATGTCATTAAGAGCACAAGTGCTAAATGTAATACTAGACATCTGAAGAGACCCTAATGCTTGCTGAAGAGAGTCGTTCAAAATTGCTTTTAAAACAACAAGATCCGATGGTTTTAGAAAAGAAAGTTAATACCACACCAGTTGATTATGTTGTTCTCAACCAACTTTCTCAAGATTTTGAAAAAAAATTTGTTCCAAAAACTGAATTATCTGCTGAACAAGCCTTTTGGTCTCAGAATTCTATAAATTCTTCAGCTCCTAGTCCTTCTTGTAGACCTACCAAAGTTGAGGTTACAAAAGAACTTCCTAAAGTCAGCATGGTAAATACGAGTTTAAAGAAACTTAAACACCATCTTGCTTGTGATTTGACTAGTTGTTAAAGAAAGAACCACAGCCACAGCCATCATTGAGGGCTTGTAGGGGTTTAAATATACAAAAGCTTGTTTTAGGGATGAAATAATTCCATTTGTAAAAGCTCTGAAGGACATATTAAATACATTCGATCAATATTTAATTGATGAACTTTCTGAAGTCCAAAATGTCTTTCATCAAATGGAACATGCTGTAAACAACATTGTTTAGAGTCCAAAACGTTTGAAGTTAAAATGAATCAAGTTTTGAACGAGAACGAACGACTCTTGGAACAAGTCATTAACAAAGATATAATGAACATAATTGTAAATTATTCCATGGAAAATGCTTATGTGAATGTGCATGAATGTGAAAAGTGTCTCAAACTTGAGACTAAGCTTCTCAACAAAAAAGATTTCATTGAAAAAGATACTTATGATAAACTGTTCAGAAATTTTACCACTCTTGAAATACATTGCATCTCTTTAGGAGTTGACACTTAACTTAATCAGGAAATTTTTCAAAGGGACAATACCTGATTTCAAAATCAAAGTGCTCCAAATTTTGATCAATATTTTGAATTAATGACTAGAAAGCTCATCGCAAGAGAAAGACACGGTACATGATGGAAGTTAAAGAGAGAATTAAATCTTTATGTGAAAATGTGCCATGATTAAATGTACAAAAGAACATAGAAGAGAATGAGACTAAAAATATTGAATTGGACACATAGGTATTAAAAACATTAATTGCTGAAAATGAACATTTGAAACAGACTTATAAGCAACTTTATGACTCGATTAAACCAGCACGTATTCGATCAAAAGAACAATGCGATGTGTTAATTAATCAAGTCAATCAAAAGTCTGTGGAAATTTCTGATTTAAATGCAAAACTTCAGGAACAATGTTTGATCATAATAGCTCTAAAGAATGACTTAAGGACACTTAAAAGAAAAGCTTTAGTTGATAGTGTTGTTACAAAACATATTATTGATCCCAAAATGCTTAAGATTAATCTGGAACCAATAGCCCCAAGATTGTTGAATAATAGGACAACTCACTCTGACTACCTTAAGCACACTCAAGAACAAGCTGCGATTCTTAGGGAAGTAGTTGAACAAGGAAAATCCCAAAATCCTCTAAATAATTCCTTAGACTCTGCTTGTGAGTATACCAAACGAATTCAGGAGTTGCTTATAATAATCAGTCAAACCTGCCCTAGCATCAACAATTCAAGTGATAAATTAGTGATTGTGACCCCAAAGAACAAGGACAAAAGAGTTAGATTCACTCAGCCCGTTACATTCTCAGGAAACACAAACACACAAATAGCTTCTTCATCAAACCTAGTTTCTAACAAACCCGTGTTGTCTTCTATAGGAGTAAGACCATCTACTAGTGCTAGCGGATCACAGCCTTCAAGCAATACAAAGAAAAATAAACCTGTGTTGTCTTCTACCGGAGTAAGACCATCTACTAGTGCTAGCAGATCATAGCCTTCAAGCAATACAAAGAAAGATAAGATTCAGCGACCACCAAGTAGTAATCTGAAGAATAAAGTAGAAGCCCACCCTAGGACAGTTAAATCTAGTTTGAAAAATAAGAATATGTTTGTTGACCTAAATGGAACAGCAAAAGTCAGACAAACTAAGCTTAAAGCACAATCTAAACTCTATGAGTTAAGAGTAATGGTTGGCATTGCTTTCTGATAAACAAGATTGTGTGATCATGATTTATCAAAGATGTGAATGCTCGTGCTAAATCTAAAACTGTTATAAGAAAAGTATAAAAAAAGAAAAATAGAAACCAACATGAAAGGGTGTTTCACAAATATTAGATACACATAGAGACCTAACTGGTCGACACTTTACTATATAGGAAAAAGCGTGCCCATTAACTAGGATTACCACAACCTGCTGAAGAACCGCCTAAGGAAACCCAACAGCTCCTAAAAAAAATACACCTAAGCCTGTTATAACAATAGATTACTCAAGAAAACCTAGGAAAACTAAAACGAAAGTTCTCTAAAGCAAACCTAAAGATTAATAAATCTATAAATTTAACAACAAGGAACCTAGTCAATCTTGGGGATCCATAGTTTCCGATGTTCCATCTTCCTCTCTTGATGAATGCAGGTCATCCAAATTGTTCTCTAGTATTTGGACTTTGGCTGCTCCAAGCATATGACCGGAGATCGATCTCAGCTCACCAATTTCGTCAATAAGTTTTTAGGTACAACCAAATTTGGAAATGATCATATAACAACTCAAGAATTTTCATCAAATGCAAAACCTATTTTACTATTATCACAATTGTACGGGGAATTTTTTTGCTTTATTACATTACTTGTATATCTCATAAGTCATAACAAAAGTAGACGAGCACACGCAACCCATCATGACAATCCTATCTTCATGTATGTCAAGAAAATCATCAAATATATCAAGTCAATATCAAAATATTTTTTACAAAGTAACATATTTCCTATAATTACCATTCTGCAATGTTAATATCAAAACAGGGCTTTAAAACCGTTGTCGATAGCCACTAAACCCATAATTCCATGAAAGAATAACACTAAAGAGAAATAGGCACAAGCTACTAAAGCATATGTACAAGAAATATAACATCTCATTTTAAATATAAAATCTCTTCAAGTCAAATTACAAGTCTCTAAAAGTTCAATGTACAAGTCATTTAAGCATGATCTCTAAAATAGCCGTTTTACCTCCATTTTCATTCTAATTTCTTCACCATCACTCCTGTACAAGCTACTACACTCAATATACAATGTGTAAACCCTAATTATTCTATTCATAAGCTTTCATACACATTTTACACTCAAAACCCTAATTCAAAACCCTAAACCCTAAAACCGAGCTAGTTTCTAAACCATGACTCATTTCTTGATTTTCATCCATTGTAAACCTAAACCAATACTTAAATAGTTATAATAACATAAATTACAACATCCTCAATCATATTCCATTATCATTTCATCATTCTACCTTAATTATCCAAGAAACGAATCCATAAAACCCTAATTGTACCCTAATTATAGTTTTGACCCATTTACTCATTTTCAGACCATCTCATTCTCAAGTAAGCAACTAAGAGTCATTGTAAACCCATAAAATGAGTTTACAAACCTTTATCCATCATTAACCATCCTTGCTTCAACAATGTGCAAGAAATCAAAGCCTAGAAAACCCTAATAAATCCAATACGAGCCCTAATTCAAACCGCGACTTATTTATTTCATTTCGGCCCATTTTAACTTAAACCAACGATTAATCCTCATTGATAATCCATTATACAATGCCTAAGATCAGTATTCAATCACCTTTGATCAAGATTACAAGAGTATGCAAAATATAAACCAAGAAAGTCAAGAAAACCCTAAATGTACCCTAATCAAACCCGTGACCTCATTTCTTCAATTCTAACCCGTTTTAACCCAAACCACTTGCTAAATTTCATTAATACTTATTATTACAAACCTTAAGATTATATTTCAATCATTCATTGATCAATACACTCGAAATATTAGCCAGAAACTTGAGTTCGAACCCTAACAACCCAAAACAGACCCGCGGCTAAACTTGACCCATTTTGACCCATTTAAGACTCATCCATGTGCAAGATATTTACATGAAATCCTTCTAGAAACCTTGTAGCAGCTTACCCACCTTCTTTAACAAACCCATGGTTAAAATCAAAGCCACATGAACCCTTTTGTGCTTATGGCAGCCGCGGCATACACATGGTGTTACCACTATGTTCTAGCTAATTTCTAGCCTATCCAACACATCACATAGCCTCTCCTAGTCACCCTATAGCTCTCACATGTGTCTTCATCAGATTGCAAGCCTTGCTTACTCACCATGTCTTTAAATGGGTATAAATAGACCCCTTATACACTCTTTAGAACTCGCACCACCCATATCCTCTCTCAAACCCATAAGGCAGCAATCCTTTGCTCCCATATGATCCTAGGATCATTAAAGAAGGTCTAAGAAGCGAATCCCTAAAGAATTGAAGCCCCAAAGTAAAGATACAAGGCGTACGAGTGGAAATACTACCCGAAACGACCCATTTCCACCATTTTTAATCCTTGAAGCTCAAACCCAGGTTCTGGATGTTCTACTTCTGCTCCTACACTATTATAATATGTAGGATCCCGTAATCACTTCATAACATATATATCATACACGAATTTGATCTAGAAAAGAGAAAGGAGGTGAGTTGTTTTAGAGAGAGATAAAGAAGAGAGGGAGAGAAAGAGATGAGAGAAAAATAGAAAAGGAGAATTATTAGAAAATGAACAACTAGCTTTTTCTAAATAAGAAAAAGCTTATATACCCCGTCACGTTAAAGGTACGCGCGGGATATTTAACTAGGACCCGGGCTCGGGTTTTGCTTGGGATTAAACCCGAAACATATACAATATTAGATTCACTATCGAGCCCGATTCCCGATAATATCCTATTACAACGTTAACTAATTAGAGACCGAAGCTCCATCATAGAGTGACCGAGCTTCCTTGTTCGACTCAATAAATTGAGGCTAACAATCTCCCCCGAAGTGAGGTCTTGAACACGGGAACGAGCTTCCTTTATTGACTCAATAAAATTGAGGCTAACAATCTCCCCCGAAGTGAGGTCTTGAACACGGGAACGAGCTTCCTTTATTGACTCAATAAAATTGAGGCTAACAATCTCCCTTGAAGTGAGTTCTTGAACACGGGAACGAGCTTCTTTTATTGACTCAATGTTCGTTTCGAAAGCTTTTGTGCAAGACATTCACATTCTTTGACTTTATGAAGATACAAGCATTGTAATTCAGTATTAGCATTTAAATCAGACAGAGAATGCAAATACGAACATGTAACATCTTTAGACACACACTCTTGTTTAACCACACGAATCAACCACGAATCCACACGTAGCTCTGATGCCAATTGTAGGATCCCGTTAACACTTCATAACATGCAATCGATCATGAAATCGAACTAGAAAGGAGAAAGAAAGAGTTGTTCTATAGAGAGAGTTTAGAGAGAGAGATGAGAGAAAAGAGAAAATATATTTCTTAGATATTTTGAACAACTAACTTTTCCAAGTGAAAAAGTTCCTTATATACCTCGACACTTAAAAGTGACGCGCGGGATATTTAACTAGGACCCGGGCTCG
>BQNB010211817.1:0-10173 GCA_026074375.1 Tanacetum coccineum
AAATTATGCGCCGTACTTGGTGTTTAATTAAATTGCATTTAACCCGCCATAAAGTATGCCGCACTTAGGGAAAGTGCGCCGCACTTTGGCCTTGTTCATTAATTCTTCACTGGATTCTCTTCTAGATTCTTCTTTTAACGTCCGTTAGTGCATTTAACGGAATATCTTTGCACATTTAGTCCTTTTCGTCATTCTTGGTCCTGAAAAAATTATTACACAACAAACAACCAAACTTTGCAATATTTCATAGGTTAACATATAAATTTCACATATTTTTGAGGGACATTTTATGTATATTTGGAGCGTTATCAAATCCCCCCATACTTAGCTTATTGCTTGCCCTCAAGCAATCAAAGCGAAAACATTTCGTTTAGTAAAATAGATTAATGATAACAAGCATAGATAACGCGACAAAGCAACTCATGAATTTTTTAGATAAGATTCTCTTCACACTCGCTCAATTTAGTAAAATAGATAGTAAACGAAAGTCACTCATACGCGCAGTCATGAAATGTTCAAATTACCATAAGCTTGTACAAAAAACTAAACTTCACCGATATGGTGTAAGCACCAAACATAAACATCAAAAGAGACAATCTATTTAGTGATATTATTTATTTTTTATATTTGTTGAAAAATGTTTTTAATAAAATCACAATCCACCTTATCCGTAATGTAACCAACTATACCAACTATTCTTTCACTTTATTACTTTTTACTTTTTTTTACTTCAAACTTTGGCTTATTTTTGCCTTATTTCACTTTAACTTGGGGGAAACTTGCTTTCCCCCATACTTAGGATAAGCACACTACTTCAAACGAACTTAGAAGTTTGCAACCTTCGCACTTCATTTTAACAGCAATACCAGCATTTATGCTCTTCGATTCGTACGAATAAAATTTCAGATAATTTAATTAAAAAGCTTTTTAAACAAAGTTATTAGATACTTATATTTATATTTTATCACCTCTTAATCAGTAAAATGTTTATAACACGTGAACGTGTTCTTACTGCGGTCTCAGAAATATTTCAAGCACAAGTTCTAGAATTAACAAATCACCGGCACACTCATACAATTTTAATTTTGGGTGGTATAAATATGCTAGTAATGTTATCAATCCAGAGTCAGATTGCTTATATGTGATCAATAAAATGTTATTTTCAAAAATTTCTTTTAAAATTTTTTTAAATTTTTTTTAACTTTTCCAGTTTATCTTCCCCCATACTTAATATGAGCATTGACCTTAATGTGAAAATATTATAGAGAAATATAAAATAGGAAAGTAAAATAGGGATGAGTTCTAGGGAAAACCATATTTTGCTAGAAAACCCAGAAAACTCAGAAAACCAAACAGATGCCCTAAAAAACCAAACAGATGCCCTAATTTTTTCAGACTAAAAATTGGTTTTTCAGGCAAATATGGCCTCGATATAATGTCTGTAAAAAACTCAAAAACCAAACAGATGCCCTAATTTTTTCAGACTAAAAATTGGTTTTTCAGGCAAATATGGCCTCGATATAATGTCTGTAAAAAACTCAAAAACCAAACAGATGCCCTAATTTTTTCAGGCTATATAAAAGATTTTTTAGGGCATCTGTTTAGTTTTTTAGGGCATCTGTTTGGTTTTTTTGGGTTTTTACAGAGAGTAAATCGAGGCCATATTTGCCTGAAAAACAATTTTTAGCCTGAAAAAATTAGGGCATCTGTTTGGTTTTTTTAGGGCATTTGTTTGGTTTTTCTGGGTTTTTTGGGTTTTCCACCAAAATTAGGTTTTCTCATGATCTCATCCCAAGTAAAATAATACTTTTCAATTGTAGTTGATATTCTGAATCTTTGGTTCACGTCATTTCTGCTTCGCGTCTTTCTTTTCCTTCTTTTTCCTGTTACAAATAAAAACATTGCGCAAATAAATAATAATAATAATCCTAATTAATTATTAATAGAAAGTACGATAATATTTTTCTAATGCCAATAGAGGCATTTTACACACCATAATAATAATAATAATAATTGTTTTAGAGAAATTGTTTTTAGAACATAAGTGCCCAAAACATGTGGTCACAAAACCAACTCGTGTCGTCTTGACACTACTCATCATCATCCTGCTGCTGCTGTTGATACTGTGGTGGCGGAGTTGGGTACTGCTGATAGTGCTGGTCATACTATGGCTAAGCATAACCAGGTGGGTTGTAGGCTCCTTGTATTGGAACACTATAAACCCCAGTCATGTGCTCGAACACTCCCTGGTACCTGTCCCAGTGATATGACTGCCTATACTCCATCTGCTCTATCGCCTCTTGGCGTATCTCCATCCTACCCATCCTATCATACAAATCCTGCATAGATGCTCTCGGAGGTCTAGGAATACCAACTCTAGGTACACCCGACTGTGGATCTTCAGGAATAAGCTTACCCTCAAAGTCGATCAAATCTATAATACACCCGGCTGTGGATCTTCAGGAATAAGCTTACCCTCAAAGTCGATCAAATCTATAAGTGTAATCGTATCCAGTTCTCTTCAATAAATTGGAGCACTCAAACTCCTTACCACATCCTCTGTCAACACCCTTTATTTCCTAGCAATCTTTGAGATAAACTGACCATAGAAAATTTGACTTTCTTTTTGAGTTCCAGCTCCCTTCCTCTTCATCCATCTTGCAATCACCCAAGCTACATTTGCATATCCATTTTGGTGTCTAGCATCAAACATACTCAAGAGCCACAAATCATACTTCTGAATCTTATCATACCCAGTCGTCCTTTGACACAAACCATAAGTAATCATTTTGTGAATCACCCTTAAAATTGGGTTCCTGATAGTAGAAGTATGACTCCTAGATAAACCAAGGTTTTCCTCTCAACTAATGCTTAACCAATAATCTTGAGCGTTAAAATTATCATCATTACGCAAACCTCCTTCAAAGTAAACATTAAAACCTTCCTCCTTTAGCTCAACCGCTTGATATAGTCCCAACCTTATAGCAAACTCCAACAAGGTTAAACTATGAGCACGTCCACCAAGTCTAAACTTGATAATCTTCTTTGACTGCAACTCATCATCAGCACATACTTCATCAAATTCATAAGTAGAATAAAACTCATGGCAAAGTTCGGCATAAATTGGCTCATTGATATTGAAAGCCCTAATCTAAGCCACCGAAGTAAATATCTCTTCATCCGATCCAGCTTCACGCAACCTAATTCTTAACATGTCATCAATCTCTTCATCACAACCCATTCTGTTCAGCACATCCCAGTTCACGACACAAGGAGAGTAAATGTGTCTAGGAAGCAATTGGGCCAATTTAGTGTTGTACCTAGACTTTGCATCTCTGCTACATCCTTCCCATAGCAAAAACTCGTGGTGAACTTGTGGAAGCAATACCTCTTCCACGGTTTCATGTTGTCTTGGGCGTTTGGATCTTGATGATCCGGCCTCATTATCGTGTGTTCCTTGAGTCTACACATAAAAAACAACCAACAATAAAGTTATAGTAATGTTAGAAATGATATGGTATAATTGGTCATGGTTTTGATGGTTTTTAAATCATTCTGTTACATTCTGAGGAAAAATGTGCGGCGTACTTCCTTGAAGTGCGGCGTACATTCTGGAAAAATGGGCAAAGTGTGGCGGTTTTGGGACAAAACCGGCGTACTTTCTGGGCTGATAAATTTTTTTTATGATCTTTAAACAATTTATTTTTAAATGTAAATTCATAATATAAACAGTGTTTTTAGATTAATCCATATCAAGCATGCATGCATCAAATAACTTCTAAATATCCTAATTCAAAAGGTCAATTGTTCATATGAAACTTGGATTTAAATTTCCCTAATCTAATTATTATAAACCCTAAATGGATAAGAAATTTAAACAAATTGATAATAAACAAAGTAAGGAATGATATAAACATACCATAGGCATGATTAAAAACTTGGTAGATTGATCTTTGAAAACTTTTTTTTTGTTTTTGTGAGAACCCCGACGGTTTTAGTGAGTGTGTGTGAGTTTTTTTCTTTTATAATGGGTTAAAATCGTGTTTGGCAAGTTTTATCTGTTGTACTTTTCCTTTCTTTCTTTTTTTTAATTTAATTTATATATTAAACTACACAAAACTTGTTTTGCAATTTCCATAATCTAAACATAATTTTAGTTCATCATTTTAACTTGATATTAATAATTATCATATATCAGATTAATATCCGTACATCAAATGTAATCCAGTATGAATTTATACAAATGATTTTTTTTAAAACATAACATAAAAAGTAAAAAAACGGGAGTATATAGTTACTCCTTTATTCCACTTGTTCCATTTCTTTATTCCATAAACCAGTTGGGTGACATGATGTCACTCAACTTGTGGTATTTTGATAACTTCCTGTTTGTTTTCTTCGTTGTAAATCCCTGTAGATAAATATTTCCGTACGGATCAGTTAACCTTATCTCGGCTCGCCATTGCCCTGTCGCTTCTTCTTCTTTAGTATACGAACCCTTATAATCAGGCTTCCAGTTGACTTGCTTTAATGGCACTGGTAACGAGCCAAGGAAACTAACTGCCTTCTTCCAAATACTAATTTTCCGGAATGGGTTAGTTACGGTTAGTATAGCTAACGATCGCTCATCTGGATCGTTACAGTTCAAGTATGGTGCAGGCTTAGGTCCATATATTGGTGCTCCAAATTTATTCCTTTTTATCTCGTACTCTTCCTCGTCATCACTATCACTTTTTGCGTTTCTCATAACATTTGATCTTGCAGCACGGAAGGTTTGGTGAGAAAACCCATTAAAGGTTGAAAAAAGTCTCTTCGGAGCATTGACTATGCCACCAATTGTACGCAGGAATCCACAACCAACAACTATTGGCGAATCACAATCGATCGGAATATCTAAGATTAGAAACTTGGCAATCAAGGTAGTGACTCCTACCTGATAAAGAAGATTTGTGAGTATCCTCATAGCTTCTGCCTAAGTGTGATTTATCATCGTGATTCCTCTATCCACCTTATTCATATCGTTTCTCCCTAACTACACATAGATTCGGAAAGGCATAGTATTTATATCTGACCCAGTATCTGCTAACGCATTTTCGTTAACCTGTCCCTGCAGCCTGATGGGAAATATGAATGCTCTAGGGTCATATTTTTCTTTTAATGCCTCTCCCTTAATCCTTTTTACTTCTTCCTCTTCTTCTTTTACAATCTTTCCATCTAACTCCACCTTGTCTTTCCAAACTTCATCGAGAATTTTCTTATATTTGTCATGATAAGCCATTGTCTCGATTATAGGTCTTTCCTCCTCTAATAAAGTAAACTTTTGGCTCATTCTGATTGCTATTGCTTCTTTAGCTGCTTCTTCTTGAGTTAAATGTCCATCAGCTGATGAAGATGTTCCTATATCTTGATAGAAAAAGTTAAGGTTTTCCATTGCCCGCTTCTTGTTACGGCTACTCTTCCCCATTTTGCATACGAATGGCGGAAGTCCTTCTTCACCCAACAGTGGTACATCATCTATCTTGAAATCAAGCAAATGGTCCCAATCATCATTGCTCTTTTCTTCTTCCTCGGTTTCTTCTAAGAATGGATCAATATCTGGGTATATTGTGACAGTTCCAACACCGAAATCAGTAATTGCTTTGGTCAAGCGTAAGAATAATCTCCCGAAAATCACCCCAGGTTCAACATCATCTTCTTCTGGGTTGATAATAAACTTCACAAAGTAGATTTCACCTCTTAGTGCAACAATGAGTTCCTTCTTAACCACTTTGTTTCCTCTTTTAACTTCATGCTCCAAGCATAACTTTACTGCATACTCATTTGAGATCATGTTCTCCTCTACTCCGAGATTAATCTCACCATCATAAGCTTCCAGCCCATTGACAAAACAAGGAGCCACGAATCTATCGCTAACTTCTTCGGTATCCATCTGGTAGAAAACCATAGCCTTCTTTTGCCCACTGTTAGCAGTGTCTTGAAATTCTGGAGAGTTCCAGTCTCTAGATCCACTTTGTCACTCAAAATTACAACGACGTCTTCTCCTAAGAAAATTTTTCCAAGAATCGAATTTGGATCCATAACTCTTATAAAATAAGACAAAATTAAAACAAACATTAGTGGGTTAGTTAAAACACATAATAATACCTTTTTACATTTACATATTATCAATAAACAGATAGCATTTTTAAGTTTAAGCAATTCTCGTTCAAAAACGAAGAAACAAGCATCCTGTTTAGTTTCAGCCCAGAAAGTGCGGCGCACTTTATAAAAAGTGCGGCGTACTTGTTAGAAGTACGGCGTACTTTTGAGTTTTTGCAGAAAAACCGGCGCACAATGGTTATGTGCGGCGCACTTTCTGTAAAAAAAATGGGTTCAGTTTGCCAGAAAACTGTATGACGATTTTGAAATTTTTTGTTTTGTAATATAAAAATGACTTATTTAAGAATGAAATCAATCCCCGGCAGCGGCGCCAAAAACTTTGATGTGTTATTAAAGCTTTAAATTTATATTACTAGTTTTATCCAATTTTCAACTAACATATGGGTAAAGTATAAACCCCCGTTTATAGTATAGGTTTAGGGTAAGACCAGGTCACTACTTATTCATTGGTATAAATTCCACATTTTCAAAAATGGTCAATTTACAGTTTATGGGTTTGTGGTTTTTGGTGTTCTCCTTCTAAAAAAATTGTTTCTCTTTGTAAAAGGGGCAAAAGTGCGGCGTACTTGATGGAAGTACGACATACTTCTGAGTTTTTGCTAAAAAATCAGCGCACAATGGTTACGTGCGGCGCACTTTCTATGTAAAATGGGTTCAGTTTTCCAGAAAACTGTACGACGATTTTGAAAATATAAAGTTTGTAATATAAAAATGACTAATTCCAGAATGAAATCCATCTTCGACAGCGGCGCCAAAAACTTTGATGTGTTATTAAAGCTTTAAATTTTAACTTACAGTTTTATCGATTCAACTAAACACATGTTAAAAGTATTAACCACCCAGGTTTATAGAATATGTTTAGGGTAGGACAAGTAGTTCATCTGGGGATTGGTAATTCTTAGAAAGGGTCGATTATATTACGAAAAGGGTAAATCTTATAGACTGTCACGATCTAAAGATTTGAAGGTACTTCAAGATATAAAATGATGTTGTTTGGGGGAACGAGAACAAATATAGATAAACTTGAATGGATAACCGGTTCAAGAATTAAAGTATAATAGATTAAAGAAACGGGTAGTTTACTAAAATAATTGTCTATTTATTATAATCAAAAATCCTTTCGGCATTTACTTTTGATTACAAAAATGCTTTAGGTTCAATTCAATTTGGAAATAATAAATATAAACTTTCTTAACCAAGTTCGTTAGACATGTGGTTAAGCCTTAAACCTTTTTATACTCGGGTTAATAATCATTTTGTTAGCCAATCCTCACAAGGCTAAGATCTAGTTGTCATAGACAAACAACTTGGAAACCAAACATATAGAGTCGGAGTCTTTCGACCTATATCCGATCTAGTATGATGATTAAATGACTATTAAAGAATCCGGGTATAAAAACATCAAGTTTATATTTAGTTAATTCCAAAATTCAATAGTTCATCCAAGTTTAATCCATATCACTCATATATTCCCCAACCAAACATGTTAGTCTACTCCATATTGATAAGAACAACACACAAAACAAGTATGATTGATTCAAAAGTCATGATATAGAAATAGAGAAACATGTTCATACCAAAATCAAATAGCAATTAGTGCTCTTGCTTACAAGGTTTTTCTTCGAACGGAGATTACAACGATTTTGCAAATTCAACTATAGTAACAATAACAACTTCTAGCACCACCTTCTCAGATTAAATGGCACTTTCCTATACTAAAACCTGGAATGTGATGAAGAATAAGGTTTATCCTTCAACAATTCCCTAAGAACAACTTCCAAACTATTGATAAGTGATTATAGATGTAGTGGGATGAGAAGAATGCTTCAAGGGATGATTTGAGGAGCAATTTTTGTCCTCTACTTATAGGTGAATGCCCATCATCAGTTGGAGAGTTGGGCAAGCCAAAGGTTGCATAGTAATTGTACTAATAATGATTTTTGTGTAACTGTCAAGGAAGTGCGCCGCACAAGGAAAAATGTGCGCCGCACTTGGTGTTTAATTAAATTGCATTTACTTCGTTATGAAATACGCCACACAAAAAGAATTGTGTGCCGCACTTTGGCCTCGTTTATTAATTCTTCCTTGGATTCTCTTCTAGATTCTTCATATAATGACTGTTAGTGTTTTTAACGGGATTCTTTTGCACATTTAGTCCTTTTCTTTACTTTTGGTCCTGAAATGAATATTACACAACAAACAAGCAAACTTTGCAATATTTCATGCGTTAACATATATATTTTATGTATTTTTAAGGGATATTTTATGTATATTTGGAGCATTGTCAACCCGTTTCTACTTTCTCAATAAGCGGATTTTCACCATTTAAAGCCTCAAACGAGTTATTAAGGGAAAAACTACCATTATCTGATGTCAAAACATCCTTCTTACCAATAGAAGGAGTCGTCTTTCGGGTGATAATGAGTATTTGGGCGATATTGAGTTTTTGGTTTCACCGAGACTAGTTTGAAGTTTTTGTTGCCTTCATTATTACCACTTGATTTCTTCTTTTTCACTTCAATAAAACCTTCATCATCACCCCTAGATGATCCACCCTTTCCTTTATCCATCCTATTCACTACTTGTTTTAGGAGCTTTTAGACAATCATCAAGTGAATGACCAAATATCAAACACGTACTACAAGGAGAAGGTTCCCATTCATATTTCACACAAATGGTTTCTTTTGTATATGCAGTTCCTTAAACGTTTAGAACAGCCATGGCCAAATTATCACTAAAATCATTACTAGCATTAATTTCGATCCAAGTTCTTATATATCTGCTCCTCTCTTATGATTCTAAACACATTGAGCTCATATATGAGTCTAGCATCATTAAGGTACCGATTTTCATGGTGATCAAGCTTAATCAATCCGATGTATAAGCAACTAACGGGACATCATGAAATTTCACCCAAACTTGAACATGAGAAAAAACTTCTTTAAGAAGGCTCACGTAAGGCGACCATTAATATAGAAAAATAGGGATTCCACGAATCATCCATGGACCATCTCTAAGCACCGAATTAACACCCTTAGTAGATGAGAACTTAAAGAAGAAAAAACCTTTCACCAAAGCTATTTTCTTTAATCTATATTCTTCCCAATTGTTGCATACAAACCATTCCACGACAGGAAAATCAAGCCTTTTAGCAATAAAATAACCGTACAATGAATTTTTTATTCTATCATTTACCTCATGAACTAAAGCCAAAGGTAACCAAATGTCATAATCGGCATCACTTGGCACATTAGTATCAAGCCTTCAAAGATTAGCATTAGTCAAAGACATAGGGCTAAGCTTATAAGCGTAAGATGTAGGAATTTCCTTCATAACAGATTAATGACCAACCTCATTAGGAGTACCAGCATTACGCGAAGCACTAGTTGCATTAGGCATACCACTAGGAACAACAGTTGCCTTAGAAACTTGACCAATAGATCCATCAGTAACGGTATTACTCCCATTCAAACCTCCATCCTGAGTGCGTATTGTATCAGCAACTTCACTCAAAAAAATAAAACCATAATTAAAACTAGAACCAATCGTAACTCTAACGTTACTCTTGTACTTCTTACCACCACCTCCTCTTGAATAAAAAAACCCAGATTTCAACATTGAACCATGCAAAAAAACAAAAACAAATAGCATCTAATCTTCACTTAACACATAAAACGCTCAGATGAATATTCCTGCCTTTGGGAAAATAACTACGTTGTGACATTTTTCTATTTATTGAGCAACGTGTCAACAAGACCAGTGCCTTTGATTCGTCTCCAAAGGTGACATCACCTTTACTTTTTTCCATCTCCACAAACAAGTCTTCTTCACCCGTCATATGGTTACTCATAGCAGAATCTATATGCCATGGTTCTATCCTCTCTTTTTTCTCGTCATGTCTCACCATTAGCAAAGTAAGCTCATCTTCATCTTCTACCTCCACAAGATTAGCTTTTTCCTCCACTTATCTTGAGCTAGTATACTCATTGGCATAATGACCATATTTGTGACAGT
>BQNB010211818.1:0-10173 GCA_026074375.1 Tanacetum coccineum
ATTATTTTATAAAATAATATTTATAAAGTTTAAAACATGTATAAATATTACATAAGTAATACTACATTGTTTCTTAAGGTTTTTATAGCTCAAACGGACCCGAAAACATTCGTAAACCTCTTTTTATAATCTTAACAGCTTCTTGTATTTTTATAAAAATGCAGAAAATAATTTATAAATGTTAACTAGCTTTTATAATTTCTAATTAAATACCTATTCACTTCTAGACTCCGAAAACTCGATGTTTTTAGTAAAACGTCATTCCAAACAAATTTGTAGTTTTATACTTTGGCCAAATCAGACCCGAAAGCCCTCAAAAACTCCGTTTTCAGATTCTGCAGTTTTCCCGCAGTTTCATAAAACTGTGAGAATTTATATACTTTTCCCAAATCTTTAAAAACTCATAACTTTCTCGTTTTAACTCCGTTTTGCGTGTTCTTTATATGTACGAACTCGTATCGAGGTAATCTATCAAAATAAAATATTCACAGATTTTATAAAAATCTGTATCGAAACAGTTAATTCAAACTGTGTTTGTATAAATTATTTTTATACATTTAATTATTGAAATCTTGCAAAATTCGTATCTTCTTCGTTGTAGTTCCATTATGCGAGTTCCTTATATGCACGGAATCGTCTTGAAATGTACTATTTGAATTTTAGGCCTTTATATTTTATAAAAATTTGGATTCTTACAGAATGTATAAACTGTCCGTATATAAATATAATTTATAAACTAGTTTTATAAATTATTACATGATTAAATTAGTACAAGTCCTCTAAATTAATTATATTAATACCACATATATTGCATACTTTAGGTCCTCTTAATTTATGTCCAACATTTATGTCCAATATGTTCCAACAAAATGTCCACAACAATTATTTATTCCAAAAATAAATTATATAATTAAACCAACACTTGTAATATATAAAATAAAATATGTTCTTGCTTTCTAATATATTTTTAATATATTTTTACCATGAACAGAAGTTTAAATGAATATGTATAATCTTGTATTATTTATAAACTATATAAAATAATTGCTAGATGGTGAATAAACAATATAACAAATATGTAAGTATGTAAATGAAGTGATTATAAAATAGTAGAGTTTATGTTAGACCTTATGTGAATGAATGAAGATGTGAACAAAATCAAAACCCTAGTTCTTTAATCCAAAATCCTTTATAAAACCCTAGTTTTCACTTCTTGAAAATCCTAGATTTTATGAAACCCAAGTCTTGAAATACCCTTGATATGTCTTAGATATCAACCCTAATAATACTTGTATGCTTGTATTGTTATTAAAAATCAAAACTGTGAAACTTCTATTTCTACTTTTTGAGCCATAAGTTTCAAAGAGAGAACAAGAGTGAATTTTTGAGTGATATAGCAAATGAAATGTGTGTGTTTGAGGCTTACACTAACCTCCTATTTATAGTGGAAGTAAATCTCAAAATAACTAACAAAACAAGGGTCAAGAGGTGGTTTAGTGGTAATGGTACATGTGCTCTCCTCCTTCTAGGAGGAGGGGTAGGGCTAGAAATGGGGGAGGGGACAACATAAGCTTGGTTATCCCATGGTTAAAGGTTTTGGTGATTACATTGTGGATAAAAGAAGATGGTAAGTACTTGAAATGACTTTAGTGGGAAATTATGATTTATTTGTGTTATATCTCTTGTAAAACCGGCCTAATGGGTTAATAAGTGTAGAAATGATTTTATTTTTGGGTACTGAGATATAAAAGTGGGTATGTGTTGAAGTATAGATAGGTATAGGTGTTTCCATGCATGCATAAATGTATTTTATTACGAAACGTAAACGTTTTACGTAACCAATAAAAATAAAAAGTGAAAAGTTATAAAATATGTTCGTAATAATTATATAACACTTGCTTGACGTAAACTTTTATTTTTTTGATGACGATTTACGTTGAATGTTGATTTTTAGTTTACGCGATTTAACTAAACGATGAAAATTAAAAGTCAACGCGTAAAACCCTAAAAGTAACTAATGGAAAGTATGAAGTCGTAAAATGACTTGAAATAACGGATTGTTACAGTCTTCCCCCATCAAAGGAGCCTTATCCGCAAGGCTCAAGACGCGGCACTTGTCGAGGGTGCGGTTTTTGTGAAGAGATGCGGATACTTCCTTCGAAATTGATCTTCACGTTCCCATGTGAACTCAGGACCTCTCCTAGAGTTCCATCAAACTTTGATTATGGGGATACGGATTTGATTCAACCGCTTGACTTCATGATCCATGATCTCTACTGGTTCTTCAATAAAGTGAAGCTTATCATCAATATGTATTTCATCCAACGGAATTGCCAACGGCTCGTCGGATAAACACTTCTTTAAATTGGATACGTGAAACGTGCTATGAACCTTGCTTAATTGTTGAGGAAGTTCGAGTCTGTAAGCAACGGTTCCCACTTTCGGCAACACCTTGAAAGGTCCAATATACCTCGGGTTCAACTTCCCCTATTTGCCAAAACGGATAACCCATTTCCAAGGTGATACCTTCAACATGACCTTGTCACCAACTTGAAATTCTAAAGGCTTACGCCTCACATTAGCGTAACTCTTCTGACAATCACGAGCGGCTTGAATTCTACTTTTGATTTGAATGATCTTTTCGGTTGTCTCGTGAATAATTTCTGTACCGGTGAGCTGAACATCTCCGACCTCGGCCCAGCAAACAGATGATCGACACTTACGACCATAAAGTGCCTCAAATGGTGCATCTTTAATGCTAGTATGATAACTATTGTTGTATGAGAACTCAATTAGCGGTAAGTGTCTATCCCAACCATTTCAAAGTCTATCACGCAAGCGCGTAACATATCTTCTAGTATCTGAATGGTTTCAAGTTTGCTTTTTCCATCAGTCTGCAGATGGTAAGCAGTGCTCATATCCAAACGAGTACCCAAAGCCTTCTGGAACGACTTCTAGAAATTTGACGTAAATCTACTGTCACGGTAAAAAATGATTAAGATTGGTATTCCATGTCTCATGACCACTTCCTTCAAGTACAGTCTTGTCAATCTTTCCATTGAGTCATTTTCCTTCATTGAAAAAAAGTGTGCACACTTAGTAAGACGGTCTACAATCACCCAAATGGTATCATAACCACTTGACGTCTTAGGGAGCTTGGTGATAAAATCCATGGTGATATTATCTCACTTTTACTGAGGTATCTCAGGTTGCACCAATGAACCAGATTGTTTCTAGAGTTCACCTTTGACCTTTAAGCATGTCAAACACTTGCTAACATAGGTGGTAATACTGGCTTTCATGATGGGCCACCAATATAATTTCTTCATGTCTTGGTACATCTTGTCGGAACCCGGATGAACAGAATATTTTGACTTGTAGGACTCATGCATAATCAAAGTTCTTAGATCACCAAAGCATGGCAACCAACTCCTGTTCTTCAAACATAGTGTTCCACCAGCACGCGGTTCTAACTTCTCTTTCCTGATCATACCTCCCACATCTTCAGCCTCAAAGTTTTCTGGTTTCCTTGCCTCAGCCTGAGCGTTCAAAATTTGTTTGGGAAGATCCAAACCAATAGTCATAAATAAGGCTCGAACCCATAATGGCTTAATTTGTTCTTTTCTGCTTAAAGCGTCAGCCACTACATTTGCTTTTCCCGGGTGATAACGAATTTCGCAATCGTAATCACTGAGTAATTCTAACTAACGACGTTGCCTCATGTTCAACTCCTTCTAATCAAGGATGTGTTGTAAGCTTTTGTGATCAGTGAACACGGTACACTTTGTTCCATACATATAGTGCCTCCAAATCTTTAAAGCGAACACTACTGCTCCTAACTCCAAGTCATGAGTCGTGTAATCCTTCTCATGAATTTTCAACTGACGGGATGCATAAGCAATCACTTTCTCGTTTTGTATTAAGACGACACCTAATCCTTTATGCGAAGCATCGCAATAAACAATAAAGTTCTCAGCTCCTTTATCTAAAGCCAAGATAGGTGCGCTACACAATTTCTTCTTCAATAACTAGAAGCGGCTTCTTGTTTGTCACCCCAATCAAACTTGACCTTCTTCTGGGTTAACTTGGTCATTGATTTGGCGATCTTTGAAAATCCTTCAATGAATCTTTGATATTAACCGGCAAGACCTAAAAATTGATGGATCTCCGTTGGAGTCATAGGAGATGCCCAATCTTTAATAGACTCGATCTTGGTGGGATCCATGCGAATGCCCTTACTGTTAATCATGTGACCGAGGAATTGTACTTTGGGAATCCAAAATTCACACTTAGAAAATTTGCATACAACTCCTCCTTCTTAAGCAACTCTAAGATTAACTTAAGATGCTCTTCATGCTCTTGCTTGTTCTTTGAGTAGATCAGAATATCGTCAATAAAGACAATGGCAAATTTATCCAGATATGGCTTGCACACCCGATTCATGAGGTCCATAAATACAGCCGATGTGTTCGTCAAACCAAATGGCATAACTTGAAATTCATAATGGCCGTAACGAGTTCTAAATGCGGTCTTCGGGGTCTTATAAAGCCTTTGTCGGAAAGCTCTTGCAGTTGATCCGATAATTCTTTCATCTAGAATGGAGCTAATCAATAAGGCGCCCGTGCTACAGGTGCAACACCAAGTATCAAATCAATTTTAAATTCTACTTGTAGAGTTGGTGGAATACCCGGTAAGTCCTCGAGAAATACTTCTGGGAAATCTCGAACAATAGGTACATCTTCAAGTCGCTTCTCCTCCGACTTGTCTTTAGCCTTCTTTGCGGTAATATGTGCCAAAAAGACAGGACATCCTTTCAGCAAATACTTTTGAGTTTTGGTGAACGAGATGATGTTTAATCGAGACTCGTGTACTTTGTTGCTTTCGTCACTATGAACAATTAAGATCTCATTCCCAAAGGGAATACGGACGATCTTCTCATCACAAACGATTACGGCATGATACTTTGATAACCAATCCATACCAATTATGACGTCAAAACTACCAAGTTCTACGGGCATTAAGTCGATGTTGAATGGATGATTTAAGAAGTTTAAAGTGCAACCCTGTATGATAGTATTAACTCTAATTATTTTTCCGTCGGCTAGTTCGACATCATAATCATGGTCTAGTGTAGTTGGGATGATGTCAATTAGGGAACTAAATGCAGTAGACACAAAACTCCTATCGGCACCAGTATCAAATAGGATAGAAGCATAGCGGTTGTTTAGGAGGAACGTACCCGTAACGACATTGGAGTCTGGGTTTGTCCCTGCATTTCCCACTGCATAAGCCCTTGCCCGTGCTTCACCATTTCCAGCTTGATTTCCACGGTTCTTGTTTTTCAACTTAGGGCAATCCTTCTTGTAATGCCCCTGAACTCCACACTCAAAGCAAGTGACAACCCTCTGAATCACCTTGAGGGCTCTCTGGTTGTTAGCAGTAGCAGCTGAACCTCTATAGTCATGGGCCAGATGGCCAACTTTCTTATAGTTGTTGCACCTAGGAGCACACTTCCCATTGTGATGGAAGTTGCATTTTGTGCATAGAGGTAGAGATCCACTATATTCTTTCTTCTCACCAGGCCCAGCAGTGTAGGCCCTTGCTACATTTTGCCTTTTGAAAGGCTGTTGTTGAGTCTGATTGTTCCTTGAGTTGTCATCAAGCTTTCTTTTGTTCTTGGCTTGACGGTCAGCAAAAGTACGGATCTTTTGATCCATCAGTTCAGTAGCAAACTCAATTGCATCTTGCATTGTTTTTGGCTTGGATGCCATCACACTACCCTGGATCATGTCGGAGAGTCCACCGACATACTTCTCAACCTCATCAGATTCCTCTGGAAACATCCTCCCACACATCAGTGCCAACTCTTGAAAACGTTGGGTATAGCTCACAACATCAGTACCCTTGACCTTCAGGTTCCAGATTTTAATTTCCAACTTCTTGACCTCGCTTCTTGGGCAATACTTGGTGGTCATCATCTTCTTCAGTTTTTCCATGGCATTCTGTAAGCAACATCATGACCAACAGTCTTGACGTGGGAATTCCACCATGTCAGTGCACTGCCAAGTAGAGTGCAAGTAGCAAACTTGATTTGGCACGTGACGGTGCAGTTGCTAACGTGGAATACATATTCCAACTTCTCAAACCACTAAGTCAAACCAACGAATCCTTCAGTACCCTTGAAATTTAGGGATTGGCATTTCAGGAAGTCACTATAGGTACACTCATGAGTAGTGGGCACAGTTCTCCTTCCGCCACTTCCTGATTCGTTGCTATCATCTTCATTTTTACTCTTTCTGTTTGCTTTATGTTCTGCCAATGCATCAGCTACTCCTTGGGCTATCAATTGCTTAATAGCAGCATCAGTCATAGGGGTGGTGGTTTTCTTTGGCGGCATTTTCTTCAAAATCACAAGAAAATATAATACACGTTAGATTCCATACAATCATAAACGCGACATGACATATGCATAATATATAAAATAAGATCACAACACACAGTGAAATATACAACCGAAGTGAGATCAACATTGACATAAATAAATAGACATTTATACATAACAATATCGATAACATACACGATAGTTTTTGGTTACAAAATGAAAAATATAATCCTAGAGCCATGCTAGCTGGGAGTTACCCATAATACTTAGCATGCTATACAAAATAGCTAAATGATGAAACAAGATCCCTACAGCCTACTAGTTGGGAGTTACCCATAAAACTTAACAGGCTATACATGATAGCTAACAAATGATACAACACTAACAACTGCTACCAGCATCAGCTGGTCCATCCTGGTGTCTTGCATCTCTAATGCGTGCTAGCTCTCTAAACCTGTCGTGCTCATGCTGAATGTGCATCGTCAGTCTGTCCCCATCGTTGATCCTCTGCCTCTGCAGCATACTGACATCCCTCTGCAATGATCTGGTCTGAGCCTCTAATGATGTGATACGATCCTCCTGTGCCTTGATAAGAGCCTCCAAAGCCGTGCTCCTATCCTCTGAATGGCACCATGCCTGTCGGGCATAAACAACCTCTCGCTCATAAGAAGAAGCCATGAAGCGAAAGTATCACCTCTCTCTCGTCAGTAAGGAGATCTGAGCTCTCAACATAGCTCGTTCGTCCTATGCGTCCTCATCATGCACATAGAGCTCATGAGTATCTTGCCTTTGAGTGGTAGCAAGATCTGTTACCCTCTCATTGACCTCCTCCACGACGGTCATTACTCTACTCTCAAAAGCTCGGATACTAGCATCCATTGTATCAATAAATCTATAGTCAACCCTACGAGCTAAAGTATGTCCTATCTACCCAGCGGCAACAGCTGTCGAGCTCTCCTCGACGTCAAACCTGGAAGCGGGAGCGTAAGACATAACCTTTTCTGAAACGGCATATCTGTCTCGAGAACATCACCCCTACGATTAGCAGATGGTAACAAAAAGGGTGGTGATGGTACAGGTAGTGGTGGAGATGGTACAACTAGTGGTGATGCAGCTCTCAACTGAACCATGGCTGCTCTGTAGCCTAATGGTGCACTAGCATAGGTAGGGCTAGTATGGGGAGGTGGTAATAGTAGTGGTGGGGATGGAATCCTAAGGAGTGGGGATGATAGTGATGATAATGGAGATGGTGGTGGTGATGGAGGTGTGGGTGCAGAAGCATACTCAGCAATAAGTGCCTCAATAGATGGTGATGGAGGAGTATGGGGCCGAACAGATATCCATGCACTATGGTGACGATTCATGGATACTAGAACAATAGTCTGAGGTAGTGGTGGTGGTGTAGCTGCAGCAGAGTCGGCCAGAGCTAGATGCTCCTCCTTCTCATCATCATCCTCAGAGGACTCCTCCTCCTCTTCCTCATCATCTCTTTCATCAGTAGGATAATCAACGGGATCCTCCTCAAGGTCCTCCCCTAGGTCCTCCTCTGAAGGATCAGAGTCAGCAACATAGCCCGGTGATAGGGCGGTGGGTGAAGCATCGGTAGGTAGAGGCTGATCCTCAATCGGTATCTCATCGTCAGATGGACCTACATAATCTGGATACTCAGGACCAGGCACATAATCAGGTGATGGTGGGTGCTCAGGACCAGGCATATATTGAGGTGATGGTGGTGCCTGCTCTGGAGACTGTGGTGCCTCCTCAGGTGCCTCAAACTCGGCTGGATCCATCAAATAGAAACCCCATGGTGGTAAGTTAGAATCGGAAGATATAGACGTGTAGGTGACCGTGGATGAAGACATGACTGCTGTAACAATAAAATTAACTCATATAAGTATAATGTATAAGACATGTATAGTAATACGTAATATAATATAAATACGTATATAGATCAAGTAAGCAGTCAATGCAAACAAATAGTGTATGTATGTCCGTGAAAACTTTTGTATGATGCAATGTTTGTGAAAACGATTATAGACCAAGTAAAAACATTTGACCTGGTTCTCTATAACCTTGGATCTACATACCAATCTGTAACACCCTGATATTGGGTCGCAACGGAATAAGGGTCTGAGAGTGTTACTTCATAGATCAATAGCACAAGATATGAGAGAACGACCTCTAAATGAGTCGTTTAAAAATGATACATTAGATTTAACTGAAATGTTGTTACAAAAGTTCCATATTCAAATTGTTCATCCATGAAAATGTAAAGATTTTGATACATAACAAATATCCCAAAATGTAATGCATTTAAATCTCAACTGCAATATGACTCCCAAAATGATGACCCTAATGTATCCAAGTTCTTGTACTCTTATTGACCTAAGAAAAACATGCTTTAAAATGTCAACATAAAGTTGGTGAATTCACATGTTTAAGTAATGTATAAAGTAGGACCACAAGATTTCAAAGTGCGCAATAATGTAATACATGCAATATCACAAAAGTAATTACGAATGCACTAAGCTCATGACACTGAAGCTACAACATGTATGTACTTGCAGTTTAATGCCAATAATGTGCCTGTGTAGATGTTCAACCCGTAACATCCAAACCTGAAATGATATACGTCCGTTAGTTTGGTACCGCCGAAACTAGTGCTACTCACCCGAACGGGGAGGTCAATCCCAAATAGATCTATTTATAACATTCGCGCTTACACCGAGTAATTAACAGTTCATGACTCATGGGCATAATGGGTTATCGCTACTTAGGCAAACTCGTAATATTTTTATTGTTTATATAATAATATCATATAAATAGTTTAATAATTTTATAAAATAATATTTATAAAGTTTAAAACATGTATGAATATTATATAAGTAATACTACATTGTTTCTTAAGGTTTTATAGCCCAAACGAACTCGAAAACTCTCGTAAACCTCTTTTTATAATCTTAACAGCTTATTGTATTTTTATAAAAATGCAGAAATTAATTTATAAAAGTTAACTAGCTTTTATAATTTCTAGTTAAATATCTATATACTTCTAGTCTCTGAAAACTTGATGTTCTAGTAAAACGTCATACCGAACAACTTTGTAGTTTTATACTTTAGCCGAATCGAACCTGAAAGCCCTAAAAAACTCCGTTTTGAGATTCTACAGGTTTCCCGCAGTTTCTCACTGTTTTATAAAACTGTGAGAATTTATATACTTTTCCCAAATCTTTAAAAACTCATAATTTTCTCGTTTTAACTCCGTTTTGCGTGTTTTTTTATATCTACGAAATCGTATCGAGGTAATCTATCAAAATAAAAAATTCACTGATTTTATAAAATCTGTACCGAAACAGTTAATTCAAACCGTGTTTGTATAACATTATTTTTCTACATTTAATTATTGAAATCTTGCAAAATTCGTATCTCCTTCTTTATAGCTTCATTTTGCGAGTTCCTTATATGCACGAAATCGTATTAAAATGTACTATTTGAATCTTAAGCCTCTATATTTTATAAAAATTCGTATTCTTACAGAATGTATAAACTGTCCGTATATAAATATAATTTATAAACTAGTTTTATAAATTATTACATGATTAAATTAGTACAGGTCCTCTAAATTAATTAATACCACATATCTTGCATACTTTAGATCCTCTTAATTTATGTCCAACATTTATGTCCAATATGTTCCAACAAAATGTCCACAACAATTATTTATTCTAACAATAGATTATATAATTAAACCAACACTTGTAATATATAAAATAAAATGTGTTCTTGCTTTC
>BQNB010211820.1:0-10173 GCA_026074375.1 Tanacetum coccineum
GCTGTAGCCTGTAGACAATAGAGTTTGGATGTGCTTTTGATGTTGAAAGTAGTAAGAACCAGATGTTTTAGTGTTTATCAATAAGTTAATGTTAAATTATGTCAATAGAAGGGTATATAGTTTATTCTATTTTACCATTAGTCTTTAGATCATAAGTTTTGTTGCATCATGTATGAAAGTGATTAGATAATTGTCATTAGATTGCGCGTCATCTGGTAGAGTTGGTTTACTTCTTGAATAGTAACCCTCGATCGACGAGAGTAGGCTTTATTTTTGAATATAAGCCATGTTATTTTATTTTAATTACGGTTCGATTTCTTTGTAAACTGGTATCCTGGTCCATAAATTTGACGAGCGTGACTTGAAGTTGTAATCAAATCGTCAATCCAAAAGCAAATCCAGACATCCTCTTAGTTTGATAGTTCAGTCCAGTTTTTTTTATTCGGCAACACATTGATGTGCTCACGTGCATACATCAAGGAAATTACTGATTGTCAATTGATTTCCACAACCCTAATAATATATATGTAATATGTTTAAGTGTCTTTGGAGACATGGTTTCTGAGGTGAGTTGCTGTTCAAAATAAAAATATAAATGCCTTCTTCAATGCATATTTAAAAAAAAAAGAATTCTAACAACTATTATTCTGCACATGCATGAATACTTAACCAAGCCTGTTTCAGTATCGTTACCATTTGGGATTCAGAGTATGAATATTAATCAATTTTTTGTACGTATGCAGTGTTGGAGCAGTGGAATGTGTGTCACGTACCCTCTCATGATTCGTTAACGTGTACTTGCTTAGCTCAGGTATATTGTTAAGGTATACACTTGGCCTGGTCTCACAAGAATTAGTGTAGTATTAAGTAGAGGTGGTGGTTTCGACCCATTTACTTGTGAATTGTAATAAAATTGTTTTGATAATCACAGTTTACTATTTATTTGTTAACGGCCTGACATGATCTGGCCTATTTTTGACCCGTACTAAAAAATGACCCCTTTCAACCCCTTTACCCAATCCGATATAGTGAATGATATCTAATTGTCGTTTTTTTTCCAGTGTTTATGTAGTAGTATATGCTCTCTCTCTATTATCTGTCAAACTTCATATGCTGTTGTCAAGTGTGTCCAACAAATGTTCTGATTTCGTTGATGGATCCAAAGCCCAGCGTTCATCATGACGTACAATTATAGAGGATGCTTGATTTGCTTCAAATGGTAGAAGATGGTTAAAACAATCTTGAAAGGACAGTTGATCCTGATTTTGAGCGACGTTTCTTCAATGTGTAATGTGAAAATATAGTTAATGGTTTTAGTATCCTTATAAAATTAGCTATCATGAATTTCCGAGGTCAATTGGAAACATATGTAATGTGAGTATGTGACACCATCCCTATTGGGTATCAAATATTGTGCTACTCTGGTAGTGTTATATCTATTAGTATGTAGGGGTGGCAATTTATGACCCGACATGAAACCCGTTCTGAAACCGACACGGAAATTAACAGGTTCGGGTTGAGTCTAAATATGTTTAGGTCAGATTTGGGTCGACCCATCCAACCCGTTTACTAAACAGGTCAGGTTCGGGTTGAGAATAAATTAAACGGGTCGACCGCCAACCCGTTTAAGATTTTTTTTCTTAAATTTAAATTAATTATATTATATTATACGGGTTAAATGGGTTAAACGGGTCGACCCACAAATCCATTTAACGTGTTTACCTCGTGTAATGTGCCAACTTTTGTATATAAAACGGGTTAAATGGGTCAACTCAATACCCGTTTAACGTATTCAACCTGTGTAACCTATTTAACTCGCCAACCCAAGTACATATACGGGTTAAATGGGTCAGATTCAGGTTATGTGTAAACAGGTTAGGGTTGATACATTTGACCCGATTATTTAAATGGGTCAGGTTCGGGTTGGAGTTTTCTGACCCGCCAACCTGTCAACCTGAACCCGCCAACCCGAACCCAACCTGAATTGCCACCCCTATTAGTATGTATTAAGAAAGGCTACTTGGTTCCTACTCAGGCGAGTTGGGCAATTATCAGATATAATGTATTTGCATCTACGGCAATCATTTATAAGGAAATCAGTGTCTACATCTTATTCACGCGATTAAGCAGATCTTTTACTTGGTAGGTTTCTACTAGATGAAAAAAATACAAGAGTAAGCTACAAGCTTTGGCGGAGCAACACAATGTAGAAAATGGCGAAAACAATCCGAGACAACAAAGACAAATCCTATACATAGCAAACAATGGCATAGACCTTAAGCTATTTTTAACGTAACAATGACATAGACCCTGAGTTTGTTTTTCAGACTATGATATGACCAAAACTATGCATGGATTCCCATTTCGACCACTCAAAATGTGTACTCATTTATGTTGAACTATATATGTCCCGGCTAAATGCCTGCTAACATAACTAAACAGGAATTCTTTGCCAATAACTAATATATTGATACTGCTTTCAAGTCTACCCGAACAAAAGGGATATGATCTGGTGTGCTTATAATAAAGCAAAGACTAAGTTGCGTCAATCCGTCGAAGCTTATGTTTTACACGTGACTTGATATAAATTGCTGTCATTATACATAGCTTTTCCATTTACTATGTTCTATCTTTAATTGTACAAATACTCCACATATATTAAACCTTACTATTCGTTTTGTATCTGATCGATGGTATATTCAGTATACAGTTTTCATTCCACTCGGTAATATAGTCATGTCATTTCGTTTGCATATAATTAGAAAATGTATCAAAAACTAACTGAACATGAATGATGCCTTTAAGAAAAGTTCTGTCGTTGTTGTGGTTGCTATAGAAACACTCCTTTTGACAATACTGTTACTCATCTTTGTTCCATTTTCTTCTTTAATCTGTATATATTTGGTCACAACTTTCATCATCTCCTATTTTTTTCGATCATCGCATACTTCTTTCTTCATTGTGACCAACTCCAAACTACTCAAAACCACGAGTAAAATTACTGATTTGATATATTCTACTTTGAGTGATAAACGGTTTTCGACACGACCCCACACACAAAATCAATTTAAAACATACACAGTCTGGAGAATGTAATACTTGGTATTTTGAATGATACCTGTATTTTTTTAAAGTAAGAAATAATAATATTATTAATAACATTAATAATGCTCGGATGTCTGAATTAGTAATTTATGAAGAACAGGAAGATACCTTCACAACATCTTCTTTAGACAACTTTCTATTTCTTCTTTGCCTTCTTGCCATGGCATATGATTTTCATTCAAGAACTTCTCGTTTTCAACACCTTTATAATCAAGTGTAGGATTGTAATCGTCAAGATCTACAATCAATAGCAACATCTTAACTTTAAACACGAACAGGCCAAGGACCTCAAAACACTTAACACATGGCTTGGAACAAATTCTTCTTTAGGATGAAAGATAAATGAAGACAGGAAAAAAAAGAAAGACGGAATAAAACTACTAAACAATATTTATGATATAGGGTAAGAGAAATATATGATGTATATAAATATGCACAATTTTCTTTACAACGTTTACCCAACGGTTGAAATTATCAAAATGTAAATGTAAATACTCATCAAATGGAAAAAACCCAGAATTTTACGAAATTTTCGATCGTAAAGTCGAAATTTTTTCGAACGTTTCGAACCGTTTAACGAAACGAAAACGGACATATTCAATATGTATTATCTTAACCATAATAAAAAAAAATCAAGTAATACAATATAAGAAGCAAGAGTGAAAAACCGTTGGCCAACGGTAATAAATAATAATTTCTTTAGAATTAAACTACCTTTTTTGTTTTTTTATTTTTGTTTTTTTTTTTTTTTATTTGTTTTATTTTTTGTTTGTTATTTGGTCCACGTGGTTTATCCCCGGGTATAAAACACTTTTTTTTTTTGGTTCCCATTTATTCAAAAATCTTTAAGAATAATAAAAATCTTTCTTTATCTTACGGATTCAACAACTAATTAACCATAACACGACAAACTAAAATAAACAACAATATAAAACCAACCCGAATATCCAAACCTATACCCACACCACCCACCACCACAAGGAAAACACATCAAAAGAAACACGAAAATTCCCCCACCACCCCACCCATGACCCGACAAGATAAAAAAAAAGAAAAAACACAAAAAACCACCCCACAACACGGAAACCAAACACAAATACAACCCTTATTTCACTATCATTCTTTTGTTTTTTTCAAAACTTTTTTTACTTATTTGGTCCATTTTAACTCCTTTCCCTCTTTCCTCTCATCATTTTCCCCTTCCTTTCCTCCTCAGTTGCCGTTAAGTTTGACAGTTAACTGATCCGGAACTGAACTAAGAATACCCTCGCACTATCATATCGTTTCTTTTAAAAAATGGACTGAAAGTGAAAGCTCCGGCAAAACATGAGGACTAAATTTTTTTATTTTTTTTAATATATATTTTTAAATTTTTTTTATTATTACTATTATTAACACAAATATATAAAAACGTAACGTAACATATGAAATCGGTTCGGTTAATTCGGTTATTTTTATTTATTTATTTACTATTATTAACCACAAAATATAACAAACGTTAAACGTAACAATTGAATTGGATTCGGTTAGTTCGGTTATTTATATATTATTTTTAACATATAAATTTAATTACTACTATTATTAACACAATATATAAAAACTAAACGTAACATAAAGAATCCCAGGTCGTTAGTTCTTTTGGTTATTTTTTATTTTATTTATTATTATTATTACTATAATACACAATATATAAAAAAGAAACAGTTACCGGAACTAACCGAACCGATTCATATGTTACGTTACGTTTTTATATATTTGTGTTAATAATAGTAAAAAATAAAATAAAAAATAACCGAACTAACCGAACCGATTCATATGTTACGTTATATTTTTATATATTTATGTTAATAGTAATAATAATATAAAAAATAAACAAAAAAAAACCAAACTAACCGAACCGATTCATATGAGCAACATCTTAACTTTAAACACGAACAGGCAAGGACCTTAAACACTTAACACATGGATTGGACCAAATTCTTTAGGATGAAAGACACATGAAGCCGGGTAAAAAGAAAGACGAATGAAAACTACAATAATTATGATATGGGTAAAGAAATATGTGTATACTACACCAAGGTTATGATGTATATAAATATGCTAAATTTCTCGACCGTTACCCAACGGTTGAATTTCAAATGTAAATACTCATAAATGAAAAACCAGAATTCGACCGTTAACGAACGGTCATATTTCAAATGTATACCATATAAAAAAATTCAAGTAATGACAAGATGAAAGAGTGACCGTTGGCCAACGGTAATAAAAATAATTTCTACTTTCAGAAAGAACCACTCCTGAAAACTACTATCAAATTTCATTATGATAGAGCCAAAGGTGAGATGGGTGCTGCAGATTGAACGTGAGGCATTTGTGAAAATCATTTTACGTTTTGCTTCCGTTTTTTTATGATTTCGTCCGTTTTTTACGTTTTCGGCCGTTTTTTACGTTTTTTTACGTTTTCGTCTTTTTTTTACGTTTTCGTTTGTTTTTTTTGTGTTCGTCTGTTTCTTTACCTTTCCAACAAAATGATTTGTCCAACAAAGCTTGTTTTACATTATGCATTTTATTTAAAAAAAAAACAGTATGATTATTATAAGAGTAACTGATATCAGCACCAAGAACTGTAACCGGCCACAACATGAGAATAGAGTGGCAAAATGGGTCAAAGCGAAACAGGTCAAACATCCATTTCAAACTGTCAAGTGCTAATTTTTTCAAATTCATTATAAACAAGGTATTATAATTTAAAGTATTAAAATTTATCACTAATTAGAAGGGGTATGTAATGGGTTAAAAACATAAAATGCTTACAACGTCTCCTAAACCTTTAAATTCCAAACAAGTATCATTACACTTGATTTTGTAATCATCACTGGTATATTTTGAAATAAAAAAGGACTAGAAGGGTGAAGGGTCTACGGTCTACCCAACCTGATCCGACACATTTTGTTCAACAATATCTTGAGCATTTGTTTAGATTTAACCCTTTGGACTATTGTTCCGGCCAAAACAAACACGAAAGATGAGCATATACTGATATCAACCCCAATCAAGAGCATGATAAACTGTGACGGGAATCTTTCAAAGACATTATAAACCCAGGCTTGATAACACCATACAAAGAATTTATAAGAATTTAAGAAGTGTATACAGAAATTTTGGACCTTCCATGGCAAAGATCATTTTCATCCAAATCCCCGTCACCGGAGCAAAATGATTGATTCGGCAACCTTCTATTCTTCAAAATAACTTTCGATTCATTCACCAAAGCATTGTAGGCCGTCCTTACTTTAGCAAGAGGATGAGCTCTATAGCCATTTCATCTTATTAATACACCTCTTTTAAAATTCCAGTACACGCATTATTCTTTAAAGATAGCTAAAACACATGCAACTATGCGAGTGCCTCTCATACGCCTTATGAACCTTCTACGACAACCCCAAATACTTTCTCAAACACAAAGCGCTCTTCCTCTCAACTGAAAGTACAACAAATAAACTTAGCAGCTCATGAAGCAAACACACGACCCGTTTCTCAACCACATCAGTATGTGGGCACAAAATTTTCATATTGTGAAACATATGGAAGTTTCAGAAAACCATCCATCCAACCAATCCAAAATCTTAGTCCTCAATCTGATTAAACAACACCAATCAGATTTCCTGGGGACGAACCCCAAACGGACCAAACCACATTCGACTTGGTAAATTACACGGTTGGTCCCCCAAGGTCAGGGCGGATTGCGTATACAGTCCTCAGATCCAGGGTTACGCTCCCGTAGTCCCCAACGTCATGTTTTTCACTCCCTCACGGTCCAAAACTCTAACGCTCGTTAAAAACCTCATTAGTTGCAAGCGTTTTTTCGTCTTTTCGCTATTTCATGTCCAAACACCCTTTTACATCTATTTTTACCCATATCATATTCTTACATCCAAACACCCCATTTCTCTATTCTTCTTCAACCTCCAACCCTCCCACCATATCCAATATCCATATCCATTCATGTTATACTATTACTCATCTACATTTTCATATGATAGCAACAAACCCACACACATCTTAAATATTGTAATGTAATGTGTATTCGGGGTCTGTTAGTTGTTAGGTAGTAACTTATCAAGAATTATATACGAATACACATTCACATAATCACATAAATAGGAAATCGAAACATCAAAAATGGCCTTTCTTATAACAGAGAAACATGTCTGTTCTGATAAATGAAACATACATAAACATAAGTTCTGAAAAGCGAAACGATTAAACCTAGAGAAACATAAGCAAAAAATAACATTATATTATCCAATTTTGGAGCTTTAAGTATTTGACCGTATGCATAATTGATCTCGTCCATAGCAATTTTAAATACGTCTTCAAGTATTTGGCCGTAAGCATAAATGATCTCGTCCATAGCAATCCAAATTACTTGCTATAGAGAAACTCATGCTCGACACATATACAGTGGGGTCCAATGTGATTCTGTGAGCCTTTTATTAGACCTGTAGATTTTAGAACGCAAGAATAATATCATTAATAACAGTGCTAATGGCTTGATGTTTGAAAGTGTAAGTTTTGTAGAACTTGGAAGGTTACCTTTGCACATCTTCTTTAGAGACTTTCTGAGCCAGGGGCATATGATTTCAGCAACTTTATTCACTTCACTTCTATAAACAAGTTTAGGATTGTGATCCTCAAGAGCTACAATCAATAGCGACATCCTAACCTATATAAACACAAAGAGGCAAGGACCATAAACACATAACACATGGATCTGAAGTGTTTCTTCAAGATGCAAGGTCCTGAAGCTAAGTAGAAAAGTAAACAAAGAAGGACAACTGAAAACTACAGTAATAATGATACGGGAAAGAAGTATGTGTATAGTAAATTAAGCTAACGATGTATATTAATATGTTATATTTCTCGACCGTTGGATAAATACTCATAGATAAACAAGGAGAATTCGACCGTTAACAAACGGTCATATTTCAAATGTATACCACATTAAAAAGATATTTAGTAATGATATGAAGAAAAAATGATCGTTGGCCAACGGTCGCAATAAGAATTCCTACTTTGAGAGAGAACCACTCCTCGAAATTACTACTCCATATCAAATTTCATTATCATAGAGCCAACAACAAGTGGCTGTTGCAGATTTAATTTGAGGCATTTGACCCACCAAAGGTCCAAAGCTTGTTTTAAGCTATGCAACTAAAACGACTGTATGATTATTTTCAGAGCAACCAATATCATCAGCAATTCAGCATTAAGAACCGTATCCATCACAGCATAAAATCAGTGGTGGAAAAATGGGTAGATTGGATAACAGGTCAAAGCGAGTTCGGATTAATACATGCTAAGTTTAAAAACAGGTCAGACACGTCCTTTCAAATTGTTAAGTGCTGACTTTTTCAGATTTAGATAAGCAATACAATATTTAATTTAAAGTTTCTATATTTATTACTCCATTACAAGAGTTTGTACTGGATGAAAAGCATTAAACACTGGCAACATCTCCTAAATCTTCTAATTCCAAACAAGTACTATAATTATTAATTTATTATGTTATAACTCAATTTCTGTAATAATAATACTTGATATTCATGTATTTTAAACACAAAGGATTATATGGTCGACCCAATCCAATCAGACGCATTTTGACCTGCAATTCTTAAGCATGTTTTTTTTAGTTGTAGCCCCGTTTGGATCAATGGCTGCAAGAAATGCACAACGGTGCAGTTGCCACATGCGCCAAATGTTAAGAAACCAATCATAGGATAACTGCAAGTAAAAAGTAGAGTGTGGGGCAAGATGAGTGCATTGGGTAGTAGGTCAAACAGAGTTCGTGTCAAATCAATACACAATTTGCAACAGTAAAACTTATTTTGCAGTCACAACGCATAAAACATTGCAAATTTTTTAGGATCAATTAAATAAAAGAGAGAAATAAAAAGTGCTAGCGGGTCAAAACCAGCTCAATCCAACCCGTTTTGACATGCAAATTCTTACACACTTATTTTACTATTAGCTGATTTCGCTTGTTTGGATATCTGTTTGATTAAAAATACCCAAAAGATTAACATAAAACCAAAGTAGACCAGATTTATTATATTTAGCGCAAAATTGCCCCTTCTAGTAATCTAGTTAAAACTACCCACTACAGAAATTGATCCTTTTAGTTGAAACAGATCGATGAAGCATAACTTATCTTTTAACCTTGTTTTATTTGATATAAAGAAGGAGCAACAAACAACATCTGCAGAGTCTCTGTAACCAATCGCATCGCACTTGTGCGGGACATTGCTGTCCAAAACAATGATAGAAACGAGGAAGGTAAACAATCATAGGCATGTGAAAAGTAACAGAGGTGAAGTTTCTTTTATATCTGTTCACATAAAGTTTATTGAAGCGTGAAATTGATTACAACCCTGTTATTAAATCCTAAAGAAGACAATAAAAAAAGAATGATGGATATGTTCTTACACCGATTTCAGAAGAGATCATAAACTCAAACTTTTATTGCATATATGAGTATAATTTTTTTAAATATAACTTTGTAAGCATTAAAGAACTTTATAAACGGATTTTACTGACCTTCCATCATGGGTATCACCAGAGCAAACAAACTGATTCCGCAGCCTTCTATTTCTCAAAATAACTTTGGATTCCTACAACAAATTTATATACTTATTTCCTTACTTCCGCTAGAGGGTGAGCCTCTAGCCGTTTCATCAAAATACGCTTCTTTTAATATCGCAGTGCACGTATTATTCCTCAAAGATAAATAAAACACATGTGGCTCAAACGCCTTATGAACCTTTTGGGGCAATCTCAAATACTTTCTTAAACAGTCACAGAACCCTCTTCCTCTGAACCAAATGTTCAACAAATAAACTAAGCAACTCATGAAGCAAACCAACAACCCTTTTTTCAGTCACATCACTATCTGGGTACAAATCCGGACATTTTTCATACGGTGAAACATATGGAAGTTTCTGAAAACCATCCAACCAATCCAAAATCTTTGTCCTCAACCTTAATCCTTTAGACGGATACAACGGAATC
>BQNB010211824.1:0-10173 GCA_026074375.1 Tanacetum coccineum
AAATTTCATACTTGTCACATGATGTACTTTATAATTTATAACACTTGATTGAATTTTATTCATGCTTTTATTTAATTTTCTAACATTAGGGGCATTTTGGTAATTTTGCACTTGTTCTGATTTTAGGGTTTTACAAATTAAGCCACCATGTCCCCTCCTCTTGTCATATATTCGGCCATGGGATCCTATGGGGTCTCGGGCCTTTCTTTTCGTGTCGGGGTCACTTAAATACTCGTAAAACTCAACCGTAAAATTTACCCCAAAGTTAATTAGCATTTTTATTCACTTTAAAAATACTTTTCCATTAACCTAGAGTATTTACACGACATATTTTCACTTTAAACCCTTTCAAAACTCATCTGGACATTAACGGACGTGTCAGACTCGTTTTTCGGCATTTCTCAAAATTCACGGGTCAAACCACCCGAAATAAAAATAACACAATAATACCTTCCAAAAGGGATTATTAATCACGATAAACTACAATTCATCACAATTCTCATAAAAATCATCACCGTCAACACGGTACAAAATATGAATAAACTGACAAAGGTCAAATAGTCAAAGGACTATAAATGAAATATTCAGAACACAAAAAGGGCAAAGGTTACATTCTACCCCCTTAAAAGAATTTCGTCCCCTAAATTGAACTATTAACATCACTAAACAAATGTGGGTACTTCAGTTTCATCTGATCTTCACGTTCCCACGTGAATTCAGGGCCACGTTTCGAATTCCACCAAACCTTGACGATGGAAATCCTACTACGCTTCAACTTCTTAAACTCTCTTTCCAAAATCTCCACAGGCTCTTCCACAAAATTCAACTTAGCATCAACTCGAATCTTATCCAATGGCACTTGCAGTGTTGGATCAGCCAAACACTTCTAAAGGTTCGACACGTGAAATGTGTCATGAATACCGTTCAATTCCTTAGGCAAATCTAACCGATAGGCCACAAGGCCTACTTTCTCAACAATCGCTAACGGTCCAACAAACCTAGGTGCTAACTTCTCTTTCTTCTCAAAGCGTACTACACCTTTCCAAGGCGACACTTTGAGCAAGACATAGTCACCTACACTAAACTCTAGAGGCTTCCTCCTCTTATCAGCATAACTTTTCTGGCGATCACGTGCAGCCTTAAGTCTATCCTTAATCTGCAAGATCTTTTTAGTAGTCTCTTGCACTAACTCATGTCCTATCAACTGACCTTCTCTAACCTCAGCCCACATAATTGGCGAATGACATTTTCTACCATACAATGCCTCAAACGGAGCACATCTCACACTAGAATGATAACTATTGTTATACGAAAACTCAACCAACGGAAGATGAACATCCCAACTTCCTCCGAAGTCCAGGACGCACGCTCTAAGCATGTCTTCCAAAGTCTGAATAGTACGCTCACTCTGACCATCGGTCTGAGGGTGATAAGCCGTACTCATGTCTAAACGAGTTCCTAATGCCTCTTGCATTGACTGCCAAAACCTTGATGTGAAACGACTATCACGATCCGATATAATCGAGATCGGCACACCATGTCTAGCAACTATCTCATTCAAATACAATCTAGCCAATCTATCCATCTTATAATCCTCACGCATAGGTAGAAAATGAGCAGACTTAGTCAATCGGTCCACAATGACCCAGATTGTGTCATGCCCACTACTAGTCCTAGGCAACTTAGTCACAAAATCCATAGCTATTCCTTCCCATTTCCATACGGGAATCTCAGGTTGCTGGAGCAAGCCAGATGGCCTTTGATGCTTAGCCTTAACCTTACCTTTACACAAGTAAAACCCTGACATAACAAACTCAGTCTATAAACAACCCGTAATTTCCAGTATTCCTTCATTGTATCTCCATGTATCATATTAAAGTACTAACTTTTATGGTAATAAAAGCTTTTTGTATTTAGTTTTTTCATTCTTATTCCATTACGTTATCATAGTTTACAATTGTCTAAAACTTAACCAAGCTCACAGACAACCATCATATGTCAATCATAATGTCAAGGCAAACATCATAACATGTCAAGATATCATTTTTAAAAATATCATACACATATAGTCGTCCTGCGAGAGTTCCGACAGAACGATTAGTCATCAATCAGAATGCGTAGCTAGGCTGAGTAAACCGTGTATCGAGGTAAACTGCCGGTCTAAGAGCACCGGCTTTTCAATTCCGTCAAGTAGAAACGAGTGGTAAACTTACTCGTCATCTAAGATCCAACGAGAATCGTGCCAGAAACGCTAGCCGGTAAGGCGAGAGCAGTGTACAAAGTGCATTTTTATCAAACCATCATATAACATCTCATTTGAATGTACTTTCCCTCCACATAAAGGTACAAGTCCTTTAAGCAAGGCATAATGTATTAAGGTCATTAAGGCACGAAATCCAAAATAGCCCATTCACTCGTCGCCGCGTACCGATAATAGCTCTAAGGATAACAACAGTTGCGTACAATCCACACTATATATCGAGTACAAGATTACAAGAAATCCAATGACACTTCTCATTTGTCAAACTCCACACTAGATAGCGCAACTCGAGTCTCGATTGTCAAGCAGAGTTCTTAGTTCACTGCACGTGCATGCGTAAACTTAGTTCAGGCGCCCTCGCCAACCGAGACTACTGATCCGGAATCGTAACCACGAGGATCAGCGGTTTACCGTCTATCTGTCTCTGGTGACCTTGAGAGACACACCGTCCGCTACAGAACTTGCTAAACCCAATAATAGAGCAAACCAAGACAAGTTGTCAGGCGGGCTAGATCGTTTAACGTCATATGCCTCTAAACCCTAATTCCATGAAAAGTTAATATCTAAAGTGAATGTACAAGCTGCTAAGGCACATGTACAAGTAATCAAAGCTCATATAACATCTCATTTGAATGTACTTTCCCTCCAAAATAAGGTACAAGTCCTTTAAGGCATAATGTATAAGTCATTAATGCACGATATCCAAAATAGCTGTTTTACCTCCGTTTTCCTAAGAATCTTGTACAATCCATCAAGTACAAGTTACAAGAAATCTATGCACTTCATTTTCATCCTATATCCATTCTCATTTCATAAGAGTTCATGAAATGAAACCTAGAGACCCTAAACCGAGCTATTTCCTAAACTAAGACCCGTTTCTTGGTTTTTACCCGTTTAAAACCTAAACCAATAATCAAATAAGTTGTAAATACTTAATTTACAACTTTACAAATCACATTCCGTCATTATATATTCTTTATAACAACAATGGACAAGAATTAAACCAAGAAAACCCTAAACAAACCCTAATTGTAAAACAAGACCCGTTCACTTATTTTTACCCATTTAAAACCCAAACCAGCAATCAAATCTTGTTATTAACTCTTAATACAAGTCTTGAAATCCATAATCTATCATAATAACATAAGTGTACTCAAATTGGAAGCTTAAAAACCCTAAATAACCCCGTGTATACCTTTTCTTGCATTTTTGACCCATTTCATCATTTTACCTATTTTAAAACTCGAACCACTAATCCAATAATGTTGTAAACTCATAATATAAACTTCATAATCATTAATCTATCATTACTAATCAAGTATACTTGAAAAATAACCAAGAAAACCCTAACCCGTTCCATTTTTACCCGTATACCTTTTTGGCTAGTTTTTACCCATTTTATCAAGCAATCAAGCAAGCAACCACCACTATGATCATGCTACTTCAGTTGTAAGAAGCTTACAAGCACCACCATTCCATTTCTTTGCCATAAATCAAGCCACATCTCCCCTTTTTACACCATAATAGCCGCGGCCACCACAAGCACCAAAACCACTTCCACATCTTCAAGCTACAATCCTAGACTTCAATACTCACATCATAGCTTCACCACATCACCCTCTAACTGATCCACATGTCCAATACTTAGGCACAAAGTCTCCTTGGCTTCCAAGTTTGATTTCAAGTATAAAAGGGAGGTAACACCCCTCATTCTAACTCATCCCCCACTTCCTCCTTTATAACCCATCATAGCAACAATAATTTTCTCAAATAAGTTCCTAAGAGGTCCTAAGAAGTCTCGAGAACAGAAGTGAAGCAAAAGAAATCAAGAAAAGAAGCCCCGGAGTCGTTATTCTAGGCGTACGAAGCTAAAAGTCCTGATTTCGACCCGTTTTCAAGCTATAAGCTCTAACCTAGGTTATAAAGGTTCCAATTCTGTTCCTACACCCTTATGATATTCATATAATCATACATAAACTCTTGTTAAAGTTTTATAACTTAATTCATGCTCATTTTCCATTTTGATCCAAAACCGTACACCCGAAACCCTAATTTCGTGTTTTTCATAAATCTAAAAGTTATAATGGCTAAATGTTGTTATAATCTATCCTAACATGCTTAATTAATGTTAATATAACCACTTTATTATTTATTGAAAGAATTTGGATTAAAACCCTATGCGTTTTAATTTTAAAACCCTAAAACGACCCGTTTTGATTTCTAGCTTAACGAATCGTTAAATCTAAACTTTTGTTAAGTTAAACCTTCATATTTTAGCTTATATTAATAAGCAATAACCTAAAAATGTCTTTTGGAATGTTAAAATAAGCTTGCATGGCAATTCGGACTTGTTTTGTAAATATTATCCATGAAAGGGGTATATATCATAACTTTCTGAAACTTATAACTAAAGGGACTGAAAATGTCATTTTATCAAAGTATAACTATAGGGGTCTATTATGTCACTTTCCAAAGTACAAGGTTTACTTTGTACATCTTTTAAACTAGAAGGACCAAACTTGTAAAAGTGAAAACTCCAAGGGTATATTTTGCCATTTTTCATTCTTAAGGGTCTAAAATGTAACATTTTGAAAAAGTATAAAAATATGTTCAAAACATTATAAGACATAACTTTAATTAACGCTTGTCGTGCTTATCATTTCCAGATATTGATCAAAACGCTTAAAACCGATTATATCGTATCACAATACTAGGGAGCTTCATATTAAGGGGTTTCATCTTGGTATTACGTTCTGACTGAGTTGTTGGGTTTACGATTTAAAGTGCCCTAGCTCCTCAAACGTTTACTGAATGACCTCTGAATTATGATGGCCCGAACGGTGATACAATAATTCCAAACTCTCCAATCAAACTTATAACAATATTAAACTCTTAGAATCAAAGTTCTAGAGTACAATCTTCCTAAGACTTGACATATTTACTCAGGTTGCGTGACGTGGCTGTTTACTATCATTTTGCTATATCAACCTTCCCTGTTAAGATTGTGATAAGGTCGTCAGCTTTCATTTTGGAATATTTATTACAACTACCTATCAGGTGAGTTCATAGCCTCGCTTTTCAATCTCTTTAATGTTTTCATAAACCCGCGAGGGGGATACATGCTTAAACTATGAATTTTGAATAACATGATTATTTTACCATAAATGCAAGTGTTTTTTCAACTGTATGCTATCCAGATATATTATTTCCTAAGTAGCTTCCAGTGCCATTATTTCCATATCATAAACCACTAATTGCTTACGAGTGAGCATGAATATTGTGAATAGATCAATTGGGGGTGACGACTCCCGTTTGTATACCCATTCATGGGGTAGCCAAACGCACTATATTGGACCTAATGGGTAACCTTGGCAAGTTACCTTTTCAACGGGGACAGACTAACCAATATCACTACGGTAATCTTCCCTATTAACGTATTGGTGTCATAAGCTTAGGTGCAATAATAATGTTCCCCATGATAATTGTCCCTGCAATGGCAATATTTCTATTATAACTTGTATTCAACTATTACATTTCAAACCTATGAATTTCACTCAACCTTTGTGTTGACCCTTTTTATGCATGTTTATCTCAGGTAATTGAGCAACTTATGGCATGGAATGGCATGGACTTAAAGATGGCTAAAACTTGTTATCATTCGCATTTTATGTTTCTAGATTTTGGGACGTGCCTTTGTAAAACTCTAATTTTAAGTGAATGATAACGTATCTTTTAAAACGTCTCTTTTGAGTCATTTTCTATGATTGTGTCTGTGATTCATGAAGTAATATCCCAGATTAGCTTCCGCTGCTATATTATCAAAATGGGGGTGTTACAGAGTGGTATCAGAGCTCACGGTTATAGAGAACAAGGGTAAAACCTTAACTATAACTACTTTACTTTTGCCATCAATGTCCTCTGTGCCACTACATTCCCTGAATTGTGAAGATGCCACTACTTTATCTGAATAGTATGTAAAAATACATAACTATTATACTATTATATAAGTAACTTATGTTATTTACTACTGGGTTATTATAGTCATGTCTTCGTCCCCTCACTCTACTATCATCCCATCTGATTCCGATATTAATGATGCTATTCCATCACCCCAAGTTATTATTGCTCTACCAGTTGTTTTACCACCATCTCCAGTATTATCACTATCACCAATGTTTGATTCTTGAAATTTCTTTCCTCTCGAGGAGATTTCATCACCTAAAGACACTCAAACACCTATATATCCATCTTCATCAGTAGAATCTTCATCACCGAGTAGATCAACTACAGCACCACTAGACTATCTCTTTGATAAGTTATCTAAATGGTTGCGGTATGAAACCATTGAAAAGTAAATCAGTCCCCGAAGAATCTAATGTTCATCTCTGGATATCCTCCATGATTATATCAAGGTTCGTCATCTAGAGTCTTCTAAACAAGATCCAAGAACTTAAAAACGACAAGGGAGAACCACCAGACTAGATCTATGTCAGCTTTCTAGAATCCAACCACAAGATGTATAAATAAAGACACTTGTCAAATTTCAATATGTAAATTATATAGACAAGTTTTAAATTCTAAAATTTTTTGTTATATCCTGCAACGTAATAACAAGGAAATACACAAGAATCTATACAATATTAAATGATTTCAATACCACTAGGTATGAAAATTTTGACAAAGACTTGTAATAGCATTCTTATTCGATGTTGACTTTTAAAGGTTAATGGATAACGATTCTTTACAATCAGAGTGGCGCAGCTGAAGCGTGGTAGGCCTATAACCCACAGGTTTCATAAATCAAAGTATTTCTGACAAGATATATCAGGATCTAGAGAAATTCTATTTGTTGTCATCAAGAGGTGTGGTCTTGGAAATAAGTAGATGTATGAAATGAGGCAATTATAATTATGGTGCGCAACATAATTATAAATGCATCACACACGTGGACTTGTGACCTTGATTAGCATAAAGATCAAATTCATGCCCAGTACCTACATCTATTCCCAAACAATACCACTATAACTTTTAACTAAATCTCGGGACGAGATTTCTTTAAGGGGTGGAGACTATAACAACCCGCAATTTTCATCAATGTAAATATCCATCTATTAAGTTAGATGCAATGTACTATCTATCTTTTATATATGAACCACCTTTTTCAGGGAAATTTTTCGCTTTATTACATTACTTGTATTACCAATATCTCAATATGCAACATAGCTTGCATAACTAAAGTTAACGAGCTCACGCAAACTATCTATGTCAATCCTACCTACATTTATGTCAAGCAAACATCATAACATGTCAAGTCAATATCTTAATATCCTTTTTATAAGTACATTACTCAGATAATGTATCATTCATAACGTTATATCAAAACGGGCTTTAAACCATTATCGTATAACTCTAAAACCCTAAAGCATATGTACAAGTAACATAACATCTCATTTGAAATATAAATTCCCTCCAAGACAAAGTACAAGTCTTTAAAAGTACAATATACAAGTCACTAAGCATGATCTCCAAAATAGTCATTTTATCTTTGTTTTCATTCTAATTTCTTCACCACAACTTTCATACAAGATACTACACTTAATATACAATGTGTAAACCCTAATTATTCTACTCATAAGCTCTTATACATATTTTTACACTCAAAACCCTAATTCAAAACCCAAAACCCTAAAACTAAGCTAGTTTCTAAACTATGACCCATTTCTTCATTTTTACCCATTATTAACCTAAACCACTAATAAAATTAAGTTATAAACATTTAATTACAACATTACATATCATAATCCATCATCATTACTCCATTATACATGAAATTTTAACCAAAAATCCCAACCCGAGCAAGTTTGAACCCTATACTCATTTTCCATCCTTTTTACCCGTTTTAAAGTTCCATATTGCAAACAAGCACCTCAATGACTAAGCACTTTCATTCCTAAGCAGCTTACAAGCATCTCAAGTATATATCGTAGCCACCAAGTTGGCCACATGGCCTCTCTTTTTCTCTTTTCAAGCCGTGGCACACAAACACCCCTTATAAGCCTTCCAACAACTCCATGCTACTTTATAGCCTTGATGACTCATCCTCTAGCCTCTCCTCATCATCCTCTAGCTGTTACACATGTCCAATAATCAAGCATAAGCATCCATTGGCCTCTAGGACTCCATTCGTGTATAAATAAGGACATAAACCCCTCATTCTAACTCATCCCCCACTTCCTCCTCTATAACCCTTAATAGAAGCAATCCTTTGCTCAAAGAAGTTCCTAAGAGGTCCTGAGAAGTCTCAAGAACATAATTGAAGCAAAATAAATCAAGAAAAAGCCTCGGAGTCGTTATTCTAGGCATACGAAGCTAAAAGTCCTGATTTTGACCCGTTTTCAAGCTATAAGCTCAAACCCAGGTTCTAAAGGTTTCAATTCTGCTCCTACACCCTTATGATGTTCATATAATCATAAATAAACTATTGTTAAAGTTTTATAACTCAATTCATGCTCATTTTCCATTTTGATCCAAAACCGTACACCCGAAACCCTAATTTTGTGTTTTTCATAAATCTAAAAGTTATAATGGCTAAATGTTGTTATAATCTATCCTAACATGCTTAATTAATATTAATATAGCCACTTTATTATTTATTGAAAGAATTTGGATTAAAAACCTGTGCGTTTTCATTTTAAAACCCTAAAATGACCTGTTTTGATTTCTAGCTTAATGAATCGTTAAATCTGAACTTTTGTTAAGTTAAACCTTCATATTTTAGCTTATATTAATAAGATATAACCTGAAAATGTCTTTTGGAATGTTAAAATAAGCTTGCATGGCAATTCGGACTTGTTTTGTAAATATTATCCATGCAAGGGGTATATATCATAGATTTCTGAAACTTATAACTAAAGGGACTGAAAATGTCATTTTATCAAAGTATAACTATAGCGGTCTATTATGTCACTTTCCAAAGTACAAGGTTTACTTTGTACATCTTTTAAACTAGAAGGACCAAACTTGTAAAAGTGAAAACTCCAAGGGTATATTTTGCCATTTTTCATTCTCAAGGGTTTAAAATGTAACTTTTTGAAAAAGTATAAAAATGTATTCAAAACCTTACAAGACATAACTTTAATTAACACTTGACGTGCTTATCATTTCCAGATATTGAACAAAACGTTTAAAACCGATTATGTTATAACCATTATATCATTCATCATCGATGTGCTTTTAAAAATCCTATTCCGACTCTATATCATATCACAATACTAGGGAGCTTCATATTAAGGGGTTTCATCTTGGTATTACGTTCTGACTAAGTTGTTGGGTTTACAATTTAAAGTGCCCTAGCTCCTCAAACGTTTACTGAATGACCTCTGAATTATGATGGCCCGAACGGTGATACTATAATTCCAAACTCTCCAATCAAAATCCTAACAATATTAAACTATTAAAACCAAAGTTCTAGAGTACAATCTTCCTAAGACTTGACATATTTACTCAGGTTACGTGACGTGGCTGTTTACTATCAAATCAACTTTTCCCCGTTAAGATTGTGATAAGGTCGTCAGCTTTTATTTTGGAATATATATTACATCTACCTATCAGGTGAGATTTCATAGCCTCGCTTTTAAAGTTTTTATATTTTTAAACTCGCGAGGGGGATACATGCTAGTTCTATACAATATCAATGATTTCATATGGATCCATTACTGTGAGTTTATAGCCTCGCATTTCAATCTTTTAAATGTTTTATAAACCCGCGAGGGGGATACATGGTTGTTTTATACAAATTAAACACAAGTAATTTTGATATATGATATGGTTCCATCACTGTGAATAGTCCTATCTTGATATTTTTTCTAAATCCCATAGGGGATTCATGCTATAAAGTATAAATACAAGTGTTT
>BQNB010211827.1:0-10173 GCA_026074375.1 Tanacetum coccineum
ATTGGTTAACCCAAAAGGCATAACCGTAGACTCAAAATGTCCGTATCTCGTTCAAAATGCGGTCTTTGGAATGACATCCTCATGCACTCGTAGCTGATGATAACCTGACTGAAAATCTATCTTTAAGAAGGGACATTCTCCTCATAACTGATCAAACAAGTCATCAGTCCTAGGGAGTGGATAACGGTTTTTAACAGTTAATTTGTTCAGCTCCCTATGATCAATACACATGCGAAAAGAACCATCCTTCTTCTTCATGAATCACACGGGTGCTCCCCACGGAAAATGACTAGGTCATATGAAACCCTTGTCTTCCAACTCTTGAAGTTGTTCAGACAATTCTTACATTTCCGAGGGTGCTAGAGGATATGGAGACTTCGCGACCGGCGTCGCTCTAGGAACCAAGTCTACATGGAACTCAACTTGTCGCTGCGGTGGTCATGACAAATCTTCTGAAAACACATCAATAAAATCTCGTACGACGAAAATATCACTCAATTTCGGTTCATCTATCTTAGCGTTCATTAGGACTTTGGCGGCTCCCAAAGTACATTCCCCATGAACTCAAAGTATCCCACCCTCTTTTATCGGTATCCTAACCACCTTCTCATGACATACTATCACAAACTTCCTCTTGGACAACCAGTCCATTTTCCAACAATCACATCAAAGTTTCCACGACTCAACGGTATCAACAAACTTCAAGGGTTACGAACAATCGAAATAGGATAACGAAAACAAAATCGAGTAGCAAAGGCTTACGAGATTGCCGGATGGTTTAGGAATAGGTGGGGGAGCAGAGGGTATTCGCACATAGATGGGGCGAGGGAAAGGTGGAGAACGGGAAGCGCGGGAGGGGCGTGGTTGCTCCCGTCGAACAGGTGGGTGAGGTTGGCGGGCAGGATATGGACTCAGAGGGTTGATTTATTGGGGATAGGTCATGTGAATTGGTGATTTGGGTTCTATTGTCGTCTATAAGAAGAAATGTGATAGTGGCGGTGCTCAATATTCGTCTGGGCTAGCTGACTCTATGATTAAATACATGCCATCAACCCAAATGAGGGCAATAGGTCAATATGGGTTGGGAGGATGTTGACATCAGAGATCAATAGCACAAGATAAGAGAACGACCTCTATAATGAGTCATAAAATTGGATACATTGGGATTAATAGACTTGTTTGTTACAATAGCCGAAGCTTAAATAGTTCATCCATGAAAAGTAAAGATTTTAAGACATAACAATGTTCCCAAAATGTAATGCACTCAAATCTTTATAGAAATGACTTCAAAATGACGACCACCAATGTATCCTTGTTTCTTGTACCTTATTGACCTGAGAAAAACATGCTTTAAAACGTCAACATAAAGTTGGTGAATTCACAGGTTTAGTAAATGTATAAAGTAGGACCACAAGATTTCCAAAGTAAGACATGTAACACCATACAATACTCAAAAGTAAATTACGAGTGCACTAAGTTCATGACACCGAAGCTCGACATATATGTATGCAATTTTAATGCACTAAATGTGCCCATGTAGATGTCAAGCCCCCGCAACATCCAAATTGGTTCCGACATGTAATACGTTCGTTGTTACATAACTGTCAAACGATGAGCGCTACTCACCTGAACGGGATGTCAATCCCAAAATAGATCTAACATAACAATTCGCGCTCGCCTATCTAGCGAAATGAGACAGTTCAGATAGTGGGCAAAGTGGGTTTTAGCTACTTAGGCCAACTCGTATTATGTTTAAAAGAGTACTTGCGTCCAAATGTAAAACAATGCATGTTTCTCACCCCAAAGTTTGTAAAAACAATATAGTTGTATAAAAGCGGGGCTATGAACTCACCGTAGTGAATGATTGATTATCTAAATCAAGTAAGTGAATCGCCTCGGCAATTTGAATGCAACCTAATTAATTATAGGCCGTATGAGCATAATGTATTTTATATAAATAAAACATCGCATGTCGCATAGCTACACCACCACCTATTAGTTTTTTATTAATCCATAAAAGTTAAACAATAATCAACTCGTACTTGTTAAATAAACGTGTTGTACTTGTACCGAAAAGAAAATTTTATTTTCATTTACTAACGCATCGTTTTGTAAAAAATGTTGATTTAATAATGATATTTTATGTATTAAATAATTGTTTTATAAAAATTGTATAAAAATAAAAGTAAATGCGTGCGAGTTTTTTAAAACTTCATATCTTATCGTTTGACTCCGTATTATACATTCTATATGTCCACGTCTCCGTAAAAAAATAATTTATCAAAAAATCATTTTTATAAATTTTAAACCATGATGACAGTAACTTTACTGTTCCATACACAATTTATATAAATTTAATTTTTATAACTTAAAATTAATTATACGATAACTGTTTAAATCATAACTCCGATCGATATAACACAGATTCTCGAGATCCTTCACAGATAAAACGTCACGCAAAACGTTTAGATGCAACCTATTTAAATTAAGGTCGTATAAGTACCGAGTACTTTAATTAATAACATTGAATATAATCTTATAGTTGTTACATCGTACTATCGTTCGGGCTATCATAATTAAAGAGGTCATGACATGACGTACGAGGAGTTAGGACACTTTAAATCGTAAATCCAACAACTCGTCGATACGCCATCCGAAGAGGCCTCATTATGAAACTCCCTAGTATTATAGCACTTTGATAACCACTCAATATTCTATATAGCATAATCACCGACTAATCGTTTTAGTAAAATAATATTTATAAAGTGAAAACGTTTATAAATATACTTTTCGTAAAAATGACCTAATTTGGTCGTTTTAAGTCCGTTGCTCGCGTTTCTTACGTCCACGTCTTCGTAGTAAGACGAGTGATCAAAATATTACATTTTCAAGTTTTTGATATTCTGCGATGAATAGTGTTTTTACTATTCACAACAGCTATATACTCGTTTTTAGTTTTAATTAGCGTAAACTTGTAATCGTAATAACTTATTCGTTTTAATCCCGATTTTAGTGATTCCTTCGAGTACGTCTTTGTTATTAAAAGATGTATTATATTTTATAAAGTTAATCCCACTGATGAATAGTGCTTTTTACTGTTCATAGTTTATAAAATTACTTTTATAAACTTTAATTATCGTAAACGTCGTAGTTTATTCGTTATAGTTCCGTTTTTAGCGATTCTTTCGAGTACGATCTCGTAATTAAAAGTTATATCATATTTTAGATGTTTTAAAAATATTAGTTTCTGTAATGAATAGTAACTTTTATAAAAATAGTTTTATAAAAGTATTTATAGTCGTAAACTCGTAATTAACGTATCTTTTTCGTTATAAATCGGTTTTTCGAGTTTCTTATCATTTTGGAATCGTCACGAGACGTATTATTATTATATTATGTCAAACCCACTGTATGAATTTCGGATTCAAAACAGCCCCTAAGTATTCATGTGTATATCTTTATAAAAACCTTGTTTTATATATTATTTTCTTTAGTAGTTTATTAAGGAAACCCTAATAACTATTTTTAACACATGTGATACTTATAATAATGTCCAAGATCATCCATAGTCCTTATAAATTCATTGTAACAAGTTTAACAATTTACTTTCCATTATTTTCACATGTGAAGATTAAGTAACCTTATAAAACCCTAATTTAACCTAAACATGTTTATACTTAAACCATATGTTAACATACTTTTACATTCATTTTTCCATGATATATATAACCATATGACATAAGAATAAGTGCATAAATTCATAAACATAAGTGAAAACTCATTTTACATATTAAAAAGTCCTTAGTGGTGATTTAGCCATAATTAACATATAACACATAAAATCATAATAAATAAAAGTATGAAGGAATTAGGAAGACCTTAGGGATGATGTATGAGATGTGAAATGAATGCTAAACCCGTGTTTAGACTCAAAACCCAAGCTTTCAAGCTTATAAACCCTAGATTAGGTTTGAAACCCTAATCTTCCCTTTTCTTCTTAAATCCTTGCAAATGATTATCCAAGGCTTGAAAACACTTTAGTATGCCTTAGGATTGATGTGTAAAGGGTTGTATGGATTGTATAAAAATTTTGTATGGATTGCTTATGGTTGTTATTTTGGCCGTGGGTTTTAGGATACAAAAGAGAGAAAGAGTATGATTTTTGTTAAGTAAAAGTTGTAAGGAAACTCTTATGCATGCATGATATATATATAGGAAGAGTATGTAGATATTTGTAGCAAAGTTTGACCAAGAATTTCAAAGGGGGGGGGGGTCCTTTAGCCGTGGGATTCAAGGGGACCAAGGGGAGGGAAACAAGGGCTTTAAAGCTTATGTTTGTTGGTTCCCTTAAGTAGGAATCATCCCATGAAGTTTAGGGATGATGTTCCTAGCTTATTTTCTTTTATTTCTTTTTAGTATACTTGCATTTTATAAAAAGAAAGCTACTTAAAGTAAGATTTTATTAAAAGTAAAGTGTTGTTTTTTATATAAAAGTTTAGCACTTTTGTAAAGTATTGTATTTTGTAATGTATTTGTTATCCTTGTCATAATCATATGAGTTAGTGTATAAATATATAACATATGCCTAAAGTTTTTATAAACTTCGATCATTGTATATAAACGTGAAGGTTTGTTGAGAGGTACGTAAATTTTTAGGGTTCCGGGAAAAAAACCTAATTGTTCACGCGTTATAGCGAAAACGTAAAACGCGCTTTCACGTATACAGATAAAAATAACTTGTGAAACGTTAATAATTATTCTCAAAATAATTACTTAACCCTTGTTTGACGTAAACAATAATTTGCTTGATGCCCGTTTACGTTAACTGATTATTTCTTGCTTACGCGATTTTACTTAACGATTTCCATTAAAAACAAACGTGTACAATACAAAAAAAATAATTAGTGACTTATCAACGTCGTACATTGTCCTAAAACACGAGGTGTTATAACCATACTCATATCCAACTGACTACCCATAGTCTTCTGAAATGACCTCCATAAATTCGATGTAAATCTAGGGTCATGGTCACAAATGATTGAGACTGGTATTCCATGTCTCGTGACTACTTCCTTCAAGTATAATCTTGCTAATTTGTCCATAGGGTCATTTTCCCTCATCGGTAAAAAGTGTGCAGACTTGGTGAGTCGGTCTACAATTACCCATATGGTATCGTTCCCACTTTGCGTCCTTGGGAGCTTGGTGACAAAATCCATAGTGATATTGTCCCACTTCCATTGAGGAATCTCAGGTTTTACCAACAAGCCAGATGGTTTTTGGTGTTCGGCTTTGACTTTTAAACACGTCAAACACTTGCTAACGTAGGTGGCGATGTCGGCTTTCATGTTAGGCCACCAATATAATTGCTTCATGTCCTGGTACATTTTATCAGAACTCGGATGAACAAAATGTTTGACTTGTGAGACTCATGCATAATCAGAGTCCTTAAATCACCATAGCACGGCAACCAACTTCTGTTATTCAAACACAATGTTTCGTCTGCACGCGGTTCCAACTTCTCCTTCCTGAGTTTTTCTGGGTCCTTCGAATTTTCAATCAGCATACCTCCCACATCTTTAGACTTGAGGTTTTCTGGTTTTATTGCCTCAGTTTGAGCCTCCAAAATCCACTTGGGAAGATCCAAACCAATTGTCATAAGTAAGGCTCAAACCTGTAATGGCTTATTTTGTTCTTTCCTGCTCAATGCCTCAGCCACTACGTTTGCTTTCCCCGGGTGATAACGAATTTCACAATCGTAATCACTGAGCAATTCCAACCAACGGCGTTGTCTCATGTTCAATTCCTTCTGATCAAGGATGTGTTGTAAACTCTTGTGTTCGGTGAACACGGTGCATTTTGTCCCGTACATATATTACCTCCAAATCTTTAGAGCGAACACTACTGCTCCTAACTTCAAATCATGAGTGGTATAATTCTTCTCATGAATTTTCAGTTTTTGTGATGAATAAGCAATCACCTTTTCTCTTTGCATTAGTAGAGCGCCCAACCCTTTAATCGAAGCATTACAGTAAACAATAAAATCTTCGCTTCCTTCGGGTAAAGCCAAAATTGGTGCACTACACAACTTCTGCTTTATCAATTAAAAAGGTGCTTCTTTTTTATCACCCCAATGGAACTTGACCTTCTTTTGAGTAAGCTTGGTCATTGACTTGGCGATCTTTGAGAATCCTTTAATGAATCTTCAGTAATAACCGGCAAGACCTAAAAATTGACGAATCTTCATTGCAATCTTAGGAGATGCCCAATCTTTAATAGATTCGATCTTGGCGGGATCTATGTGAATACCCTGACTGTCAATCACGTGACCAAGGAACTGTACTTTAGGGATCCAAAATTTGCATTTAGAGAATTTGGCATACAACTGTTCCTTCTTAAGCAACTCCAAGATTAACTTGAGGTGCTCTGCATGCTCTTGCTTGTTCTTCGAGTATATCAGAATATCGTCAATAAAGACAATTACGAATTTATCCAGGTATGGTTTGCACACCCGATTCATGAGATCCATAAATACAGCAGGTGCATTAGTCAAACCAAACGGCATAACTTGAAATTCATAATGTCCATATCGAGTTCTGAATGCGGTCTTTGGAATATCTTCTTCACGAACCCTTAGTTGATGATAACCCGACCTCAGGTCGATCTTTGAGTAGATACTCGAACCTTGTAGTTGATCGAACAAATCATCAATCCTGGGAAGCGGATAACGGTTCTTTACCGTCAGCTTATTCAATTCCCGGTAATCAATGCACATCCGGAATGATCCATCCTTCTTCTTGACAAACAAGACCGGAGCTCCCCAAGGTGAGGAACTGGGTCTTATAAAGCCTTTGTAGGAAAGTTCTTTTAGTTGGTTCGACAGTTCTTTCATCTCGGACAGAGCCAGTCGATAAGGTACCCGTGCTACTGGCGCAACACCAGGTATCAAATCAATTTGAAATTCCACTTGGCGGGTTGGTGGAATACCCGGCAAGTCCTCGGGAAATACCTCAAGAAAGTCTTAAACTATTGGTACTTCTTCAAGTTGCTTCTCCTTCGACTTGTCTTCCGCCTTTTTCATAGTAACCTGTGCTAGAAAGATAGGACATCCCTCCAGCAAATACTTTTGTGTTTTGGTACACGAGATGATGTTCAATCGGGACTCGTGACCGTTGTTGCTTCCGTCACCATGAAAAATTAAAGTCTTGTCTCCAAAGGGAACACGAACAAGTTTCTCATCACAAACGATTACGGCATGATATTTAGCTAACCAGTCCATGCTGATAATGACGTCAAAACTACCCATCTCTAAGGGCATCAAGTCGATGTTGAATGGATGATTCAGAAAGTTTAGAGTGCAACCCGTATAAGTGTATTAACCCAAATTATTCTACCGTCAGCTAACTCAACATCATAACCATGGTCTAATGAAGTTAGGATGATATCAATCAAAGAACTAAATGCAGTAGATATGAAACTTCTATTGGCACCAGTATCAAATAGTATTGAAGCATAACGGTTATTTAAGAGGAACGTACCCGTGACAACATTAGAGTTCGGGTTAGTTCTAGTAGAGCCCACAACATAAGCTCTTGCTATAGCATTGCTATTTCCAGCCTGATTTCCTTGATTTCCATTCTTCAGCTTTGGGCAGTCACTCCTGTAGTGACCTTGCAATCCACACTCAAAGCAAGTGATAACTCGGGGATTTGTCCCTTGGGTCCTCTGGTTATTGTTGTTGTTGTTGTTGTTGTTGTTGTTGTTGTTAGCAGTAGGTCGAACCTTACAGTCACGGGCCGAGTGACCAGTCTTTTTGCAGTTAGTGCACTTTAGAGTACATGGCCCATCGTGGTGATAATTGCACTTGGCACATAGAGGTTTGGTTCCTCCATAAGGCTTCTTATCTCCAGGCCCAGCAGTGTAAGCCCGTGCCACATTGTTTCTTTTGAATGGTTGTTGTTGGTTTTGGGTGTTCCTTGGAGTTTCTTCAAGTTTCCTCTTATTTTCTGCTTGGCGTTCAGCTGCAGTGATCATCTTTTTGTCCATCATTTCAGTAGCAAATTCAATTGCCTCTTGCATTGACTGAGGCTTGGATGCCTTAACACTGCCATGAATCATGTCGGGAAGACCACCGACATACCTTTCCACTTTAGCTGATTCCTCAGGGAACATTCTATCACACATGAGTGCCAACTCTTGGAATCGTTGGTTGTAAGTCATCAAATCAGTACCTCTTACCTTTAAGTTCCAATACTCAGATTCCAGCTTTTTGATCTCGCCCCTAGGGCAATACTTATCCGTTATCATCCTTTTCAAAGCCGTCCATGGCATTGCGTATGCAACGTCTTGCCCGACAGCTCTTACGTGGGAGTTCCACCACGTCAAAGCACTTCCGTGAAGAGTACAAGATGCAAACTTAACCTGACTTGTAATAGCACAGCTGCTGATAAGGAAAACAGATTCCATCTTTTCCACCCATTGGGTCAGGCCAACGACTCCTTCAGTGCCTTTGAAATTCATAGGCTGGCACTTTAAGAAGTCAGTGTAAGTGCACTCTCATGGAGTAGGCACTTGTCTTCTTCCACTGGTTCCTGAACCATGGCTGTTATTGCCATCCCTGCTCCTGCTTGCATCACGTTCTGCCAAAGCAGCAGCAACGCCTTGATCAATCAAAGCTTGGAGTTAAGCATCAGTGACAATTATGGTAGGAGTGGTTGCGGTGGCGGGTGTTGCCCTCGTGGTTCTTCTTGGTGGCATTTTCTTCAAAATCACAAGAATTATAATACACGTCAGATTTCATAAAATCATAAACGTAACATGGCATATGCATAATAAATAAAATGAGATCACAATCCACCATGAAATATACAACCGAAAGTGAAATCAACAATGACATAAATAAATCAACATTCATACATAACAACATCAATAATCATACAAGGTGGTCCTGATTACAACATGTTTAGTACAATGAGATACAAAAAGTGAAAATACGGACCTAAGGCGGTGTTAGCTGGGGATCATCCATAATACTTAACACGCCATACAATGATAGCTAAAAAAGATAAACAAAAGTCCTTACAGCCTATTAGTTGGGAGTAACCCATAAAACTTAATAGGCTATACAGGATAGCTACAAATGGTACATGACTAACTGCTGCTGCCAATCTCATCTGGCCCATCTTGAGGCTTTGGGTCTCTAGCCTCTAGTGTCGCAATACGCCCAAGTGCTGAAGTCAACTGATTCTGAAGTGATGTGGTATGAGCAATCAATGTGGCAACCTGTGCCTCTAGTGTCCTAACATGTGCCTCTATGGCTGCACTCCTCTCCTCAGAACTAGTCCATGCTATGCGAGCATATATAGCCTCTCTATCTATAGCCAAAGCTGTGTGGCGGGGGTATGGCCTATCTCTGAATAGTGAGTTAACTCGAGCGTTCAGATACGCTCGGTCATCATGTGCCTCCTCAAATCGTACCTCAAACTCCTCAGTCCTCTGCCTAATGGTGGTATCAAGCTCTGTCACTCTCTGGTCGACCCCCTCTAAGGTGGTCGGTGCTATCTCCATCATGGCCTCAACAATCTCATCCTAAGTGTCAACCTCTGAAGTAGGCCTTGGCTGTCTCACGGCACCAGCCGCTGAACTTTCCCCGATCTCGCATCCGAGAGCGGGAGTAGTAAGACAAGCTCTCTTTCGAGGCGGCATCTCAGCCTTGGGAACATCAGTCCTGGGGGAAGTGGATGGAAGTAATGAGGGTGGTGATGCAACTGCAGCTCTCATCCGAATCCCAGCTGCCCCTGCATCAATAGGGCTAGTAGTGAGTGGTGATGGTAGGGGTAATGGTGAAGGTGCAACAGGTAGTGGTGGTGTAGGTGCGGCAGCATGCTCAGCAATGCGTGCCTCCATGGATGCCGACATCGGTGGCTCAGGTCTGACAGTCTTCCGTGCCCTACGGAGATGTGTCTGGGTAAAGGGGATCCTGATCTGAGGTGGTCTAGGTATGGGTGCAGACTCATCAGTCTCAAACGCCTCTGTATCCCCGGCAGAGGGAACTGGGTCAACAATAGGTATAGCAGAAGAGTTGGCCGGAGCTAGATGCTCCTCCTCCTCCTCGTCATCCTCCTCGTCCTCGAAAGGCTCCTCATCATCATCATCAGCATCATCATCATCAGTGTC
>BQNB010211830.1:0-10172 GCA_026074375.1 Tanacetum coccineum
CTATTAATGAAGAGCATTGTCACCTATAAACCAATCGTTACACCCAAATCGCCTTAGCCTACCTTATATGTACTCACCTTTTGTACATTATTGTTTTAACACAAGTTAATTATTGAGTACACGGTTGCTAAGTCTTTATCCTTGTAAATACTATTTTGAGACGATTGGGATTCATGGTAGTATTCATCTTATGAAGAATTAGGGAAGAAGTAATTTATTACCCCTAATAGAGCTCAATAAGCTTCATGTTATTTTGATCCATCTCAAATCGGGTCATTAGTTAGATTGTAAATAATTGCATATGTAAAAGCTCAAGTGTAGGGGTGTATCTATAAACCCTCATGGTGTATTATATGTTTAAGCAATGGCAGGGCAAAAGTGTACGAGAAAAAAACATGTATATAAAAAAAGAGTGAAAAAATATACGGGCTGCCATTTGCTTATGTCTATGTTTATGTTAGAGTCGAGAAAAGAAAAAGAAAGAGATTGGTGTAGAGTTTTGTAGATTTTGTATATTTTGTCTGAGTCTTTGGCTTAGCAATCAAACCAATGTGTATTCTTATAAATAACTAGCTAACCCATCAACTCTAAATTCACCAAAAGTCACCACCCAAATGTATCCCATCCGTTTCCGTTTCCGTTAATGTTATCTTACACCTACACCCCACAACCCTTTAAAAGACCTCTTTGATAGTAATGAATAATGCATGCGCCTAGCGATGAAGGTTTGATCCTTTACCAAGCCTATGATAATTTATATGCTGTGATAGGTAATGAGTGTTGATTTCCCATTTCCCCATTATGTTATAATTTATTATACACCCGAGAGAAAGAGAGAATCCCAAACACTTATGTGAGGTGCTAGTATATACTTTCCGTGCTTTTAATTACGAGATCTAGAAGGTTGTGCTGTAAAATACTTTTAAAGAGTAGGTTAAATGACCCTAATATTGCTATTGTCTAGATAGAAAAGCCTATTTACTTGAGGACAAGCAAATCCCAAGTGTAAGGGTATTTGATGAGGTGTCATTTTATACACTATTTTGGGGTTATTTAACCCCTTAAATCATAAAAATATGCCTAGATTACGTGCTTAATCATTTATTTTAGGTTTTTAGCACTTGGATGGCTTTTGGAGGAGATACACGTGACTTAGGCTTATTTGGAGAAGAAACAGACAATATTAAGGACCTACACCAAATCTCTTGAAGATTTATGCATACAGTGGCTAGAGACGGCGACACAGGCATAAAGCGAAGCCGTCGTGATGTATCTAGTGACGACGTCAGGAATTTCACGACGGTTTTGGGACGTGGCCGACTTAAAGAGGATCTGGAATCATCTATGTGGCGACGGCGTCAGGATCTCTAAGCGACACCGTCGCGTCGATATCTCTATAAATATAAAACCGTTTTTAGGGTTTTAAGTGTATAACTTTGTATAAACCTAAGGAGACAAACCCTAGTCATTCTAGCAGCTTTATAGGGCCTCAAAACCATATTGTACTAACTTGAGTCTATGTTTTAATCAAGTAAGGTTATTTATCATTAATTATTCAATATGTCTATGTGTTGTTTAATTGATTTGTCTTCTTGCTTTCTTTATAACATGTGAGGCTAAACCCTCCTTTGTATTTAACTATGATTACATGAAACTTAAGTTGTAGATTCTTTTGATGTTGCTTCTTGTTGATGAATGTGCGCGTTAGGCTTTAGAAAACTAGCTTTTGTCTGTATCGCTGTTGATATGTCTATGGAAATGCCAGTAGTGTAGAAAGGATACCATCGGTAACAGTCTTCATACTACCTTACCCATTATATGGTTGATCCTGTTGACACATCTAGGGAAATGCGAGTGCATAGAAAGGATACCATAGGGTAATAGTCTTCATACTACCTTGCCCCTTATATGGTTGATATCTCTTAAGGTATTTCACACACATTTAATATACTCTTAGGGGCCTTGTCATAGTCTTCATACTACCTTACTTGTGCTTTGCCTTAACAAAATATTAAATAGATGATGGATTTGTGTAATTCGTTCATAACTTAGGAAATACTTACACATTACATCACAAGTGTGACAAGGCAACAGGATTAGGAGAAACAATATGATAAGTAATGCATGATTAAGTAAATACATTTAATTATCATAAAGTTATCACTAGTAGATTAGTTTATTAATTAGTTTAGTTAATAGTTTATCAAACCAACCTCTCAAACCATAGATTTACCTGCTTTCTATAAAATATAAAAACATTAAAATAATCTTCTCTCAACCCCTAGAATTCTGTTAGACCGTAATCAAGTCTTCCCAACCTATTCCCCTAGAGAACGATAACAACTCCCGAGTCTTGCCTATACTACTACTACAACGGTTAGGTACTCTACCTAGGGAGTTGTAAAACTTCTTGTTGAAGTCCTACGACGACCGCATCATTAGGCTCTAGAAAACTAGCTTCTTAATTGCTTGCAAAGGCATCTAGGGAAACGTGATTGTGTAAAAAGGATACCATCGCAATAGTCGTTATACTACCTTGCCCTAATATGGTTGATAACCTTTTAACTGTCTGAATACGTGATGCGTTGTTGTGTGGTTGTAATTTATGTTTCAAGTTTCAAATTTATATTATGACGACTTTACAAAAAACAATACTTTAATAGGCAGTGTACCCGGTCAGATGGGAGTTTCGTGGTAAGTAGGGTGTCGATCACTAAGAGCGAGAATCAATCTTTCAATTAAAAACATTTTGGTTATCTAAACTAAGTTAATTCTATTCTATGTTAAACCTATGCTAAACCTATGTTAATCCTAATTCTAACGGATAAGGCGGTTTTCAGCCTGAGAGACTGGCACAGGTTTTGTGGTGACTAAGATCAATTTAAGACACAACAATGCACGCAAGCAAATTAATAGAAGAAAAAAGAGCGGTCTAGCCAAATATAAGAAGACTATATTAACCATTATTAATCCAATTAGAACGTTGGTTTGTTTATTTAGTGTAATGATTACTTATCTCAAGGCGACATATCATTCTTAGGACTTACGCGTTATGATGCGATCGTCGTTAGACTTTTACACGAAGTTTTACAACTCCGTAGGCAGAGCACCTAATCATTGTAGTAGTAATATAGGCAAGACCCGGGGGTTGTTATCATTCACTCGGAGAATAGGTTGGGAAGGCTTGATCATGGTCTAACAGAATTCTAAGGGTTGAAAGAAGATTATTTTTGTATTTTTATGTTTTATGGAAAGCAAGTAATCATAAAATGAGAGAGGGGGTGATTTGGTTTATAGCTAATAACTAAAAAACAACTAGCTACTGGTGATACAATATAATAACAATATTGTGTTTATTTAATCATGATACACCCTACATTGCGTCCTCCTAGTGTTGTGCTTTGTCACACTTATGATGATCCTACGTATTATTTCCTAAGTCATGAACGAATTTACACGAACCGGTCGTCCATTTAAATATTCCGGTTAAGCCAACTCACAAGTAAGGTAGTGTTGAAGACTATTACAAGCTCAAAGAGTATATTAAATCAAGGGAAATATATTAAGAGTAGATCAACCATATAAGGGGCAAGGTAGTATGAAGACTGTTACCCGATGGTATCCTTTCTATACAATCATGTTTTCCTAGACATATCAACAGCGATACAGACAAAAGTTGGTTTTCTAAGACCTAACATGCACATCCATCACAAGAAGCAACACCACTAAGATCTACATTCTAGGTTTCATACAATCATAAATAAACACAATAGAAGGTTTAGCCAGCATGTTATAGGAAAAAGCAATAACAGATAAGAATCACACAACAAGACATATTAAATGATTAAATAAGTCTTACTTGATTAGAACATGAATTGAAGGAAGTACAATAGGGTTTTTAGGCCCTAAAATCATCCCTAACAGTTGCTAAATGAATTAGGTTTTGTACCCTCTTTTTATTCTAAAGTTACACACTTAAAACCCTAAATTCAGGTTTGTATATATAGGAAAATCGCTACGACGGACGTCACGTTTTAGTCGTGCGCCCGTCAAGAATGATAATATTCTAGATAATGGGTGGGTTTGTTCTTCTAACGCCGTTGTGCGATCAAGTGACGCTGATTGGTCTTCGTTGTGACGGCGCACGTTGTATCTTGACGCCCTTTCCAGATGCTGGAGAACATTATCTTGAATAATTTTGGTGTAGGTCCGTAGTCTTGTCCGTTTCTTCTCCAAATGAGCCCAAGTCATGTGTAATTCTTCCAAATGCCTTCCAAATGTGAAATACCAGAAAAGGAACTATTAAGTACCTATTTTGGGCATAAATGCACGATTTAAGGGGTTAAATGACCCCGAAAAAGTGTATAAAATGACACCTCATCAAATACCCCTACACTTGGGATTTGCTTATCCTCAAGCAAATAGATTTTCTACCTAGACAATAGGAATATGAGGGTCATTTTACCTACTCTTTAAAAGTATTTTACAACACAACCTTCTAGACCTCGTAATTAAAAGCATGGAAAATATATACTAGCACCTCACATAAGTGTTTGGGGATTCTCTCTTTCACTTGGTTGTATAATAAATTATAACATATAGGGGGAACAGAAAATCAACACTCATTACATGTCATAGCATATAAATTACCATAGGCTTGGTAAATGATCAAACCTCCACCGCTAGGCGCAAGTATTATTCATTACTATCTAAGAGGTCTTTTAAAGGGTTGTGGGGTGTAGGTGTAAGATAACAATATAAATGGAAACAGAAATGGATGGGATACATTTGGGTGGCTTTGGGTGAATTTGGAGTGGAAGGGTTAGCTAATTATTTACACGAATACACTTTGTTTGGTTGCCAAGCAAGACTTCGTACGAAGGAATCAACAAACTCTACACACTCTAAAAAAAAAACATCAATCTCTTTCTTTTTCTCTCATTTTTTTTTGAAAAACATAATACATCACATGGGGTTTATAATGCGTACCCCTACACTTGAGCTTTTACATGCTCGATATTTACAATCTATCTAATGACCTGATTTGAGGTGGATCAAAATAACATGGAATCTTTTAAAACATATGGGGGTAGTTGACTTAACTTTTCTTCCCCATACATCCCGCACAATAAATACTACCATAGAATCCAAAGACGTCCCAAAACAGTATTCACAAGGATAAGGACATAGGAAACCGTGTACTCACATAAAAACTTGTGTAAACATAATAAATTACTAAAAATGAGTACAAACAAGGTAGGCTAAGGCTTTTGGGTGGTAACGATTAGTATAAGAGGTTGCCAATGCTCTTCATTAATAAATCTGGAAATCACCAGAAATATGAGAACCTGAAAAGGATAGGCTCGAAGGGTTGTACTAGAGTTTATCTTGCACTACTAATGATACATAGCAAGGGTGTGGGGATAGTTTATATGACGTGTGACCATTATAACAATTCACAGGTAACAAAACATGCTTAATCCTAATGCCACTTAAACAAGCAAATCCTAATACTTCTATGCGGTCCTCGGGAATGCATCACAATAACAGTTCTAGAATTTAATAATACTACCGGGTGAATGGGGGTACACTCATATAATTAATACGATCTCAATGCTCCAGAAAAGGCGACGAAGACCACATGATACTCCATAACGACATAATAAATACATGTGACTTCTCACTCTTACCCGAGAAGGCTAAAGGTATAAACTACGTGGTGTATCAATAATAGAAACCCGCATTCCCTAAAGATACTAAAGGCCACTCACATTCTAGGGTGGAATCCAAAGGGTTATTATGCTACATATAAAATTCCTATCCATGACGCTATTAATATTCGGTTTTCATCAGTATGTGTCACAAAAAATTTTAATTTTGGATAAAAATTACCTTTTTATGCTATGTTTTGATATATTACCCATCATTTTAAGGACAAAGCATATGGCAAATAAAAGAATAGTTTCTAAGGCTTATTTCCCCCCTACACTTAAGTTGAACATTGTCCCTAATGTTCTATAAAAGTACCCATAAAAACGAATAAAGGGAAAAGAAAACAAGGAAAAGAAACTAGTACTCCCTGGTTTGCTCAATAATGGAGAAAAAACATGCGAAAACTGGTTAAATTACCCTCCAAGAATCATCCAATGAAACTTCCTAAGAACTTCTAAGCTTCTTCTCATCAAATATAACATGTAATCAAAGACAAAGACAGCTACACCAAGCATAAAATGTGCGCTAGACAAATATACAATATGAATTTAGGGTTTGACTCGATAAAACAGTAAAGTTAGGATGAGAGAATTGTTAAACTCATTAGGTTTTGCAAGTTTATAACAGAAGAATACATATTTTAAATATTATGCAAGTTTTATTTTCAAAAATAATTAAAAACTTTAATTTTCGACCTGGGGCCAGTTTGACGTCTCGGGAGTTTACTTGACCCCATCACAGGTGTCGTGGTGACGGCTGTCGCGTTGTAACTCGTGATGGGGCGCGTCTCCACGTTCAGTGAAAATAAATTTTTGTTTTTTGATGAAATATTTCCTACACTTGATTCCATAAGTTAATTCCTATACAAATAGCTGCATAAAACCTGAGATTTAACAATTCAATCATATGACTCGAAACTGACTCGAATTAAACTAAACAATTTATTTAACATGCTTGAACTTGGCTCAAAAGCCGGATAAATTCCCCTACACTTATTATTTGCAAAATACATTTGATTGAAATTAAGACGAGGTTAAAGACAAACAAAGGATGATTACAAGATAGTTTAAACATAATAAAACAAACTATGAAGAATTAAAACACACATGACACTCCTAATTACGGGAAAAGTAAATTAGGTAGCCTCCCACGAAGCGCTTTTCTTTATTAACGAGTCTTGTAGCTAGACTCATTGCTACACGTCCTTACTTGACTTATCCTTCATCGTCGAGAGTTACATCATCGTATTTGTTGGTTTCCACTAAGTTCTTTTGATATGGCTTCACCCGTTGTTTATTTATGATAAATTCGCTTCCTTCCTTATCGTACAACTCCATTGCTACGTTTTTCATGTCTTTGCTTACCGAAAATGGACCGTACCATCTTGACTTAAGTTTTTCGGGGAATAGTCTTATTGTGAGTTAAAGAGAAGTACTATATCTCCTTTTTCATAGTTAATTGGCAATTTTATTCGTTTATCGTGCCGCCTTTTCATTCTTTACCTATTTAGAGTAAAAAGGATATCATAGGCGTCAAGCCTTATTTCATCCAACTCATTAATCTGTAAGAACCGGTTTTCCCCATCTTTTGTAAGGTCCATGTTGCAGTTTTTTATGGCCCAATATGCCTTGTGTTCTAATTCGACAAGAAGATGGCATGCCTTGCCATAGATTATCCTAAACGGGGTCGTTCCTAAAGGGGTTTTAAATGCTGTTCAAAATGCCCATAATGCATCATCTAATTTGTATGACCAGCCTTCGTTTTGTTCTAAATGGTTTATTTGAGAATACGCTTTATTGCACAGTTCTTGTTCTTGACATGTCCGTTTGTCTGAGGGTGATATGCTGTGGAAAATCGGTGAACCACTCCATACCTTTTCATTGCTTTCTCCATTTGGTAGTTGTAGAAATGAGTACCCTTATCGCTAATAAGGGCCTTTGGTATTCCGAATCATGCGAATAGTCTCCTAAGGAAGTTCACTACGTTCCTAGCATCACTGGTGGGAAGGGCCTGAGCCTCTACCCACTTCGATACGTAGTCGATAGCTACTAAGATGTATTTGTTCCCGTTTGATGAGGGGAAAGGTCCCATAAAGTCTATCCCCTATACATCGAATATTTCACGTACTTGGATGTAATTTTGAGGTGCTTCATCTCTCAAGGAAATGTTTTTGTCCCATTGACATGCATCGCAGACTTAGAACAATTTGCGTGCATCGCAAAAGATATGTGGCTAGTAAAACCCAGCCTCGGAGAATTTCCTTGCTGTGGTGGTGATGCCATGATGTCCTCCGGATGGTCCGCTATGACATTGTAGAAGAATTTCTGCTGCTTCATCTCCAGCCACGCATCTTTGTATGATTCAGTCGGCACACTGTTTGAATAGGAAGGGCTCATCCTAAAAGTAATGACTCAAATCGCTGAAGAATTTTTGTTTCTCTTGGCGGGTAGATTGGAAGGGTAGTCATCGGCTAACTAAATAGCTAGCATAGTCGGCATACCATGGTTTGTTATTCTTGTCAGAGATTGCCATCAATCGCTCTTCAGGAAATAAGTCCCTTATCTCAGCCCTGGTTAGCTTCCCTAGGTCGGGGTGTTCGAGTCGGGAGAGATGATCAGCTGCTAGATTTTTAGCACCTTTCTTATCACGGATCTCAACATAAAATTCTTGGAGTAGCAAGATCCATCGAATTAGGCGTGGTTTTGCATCTTGTTTCGTGAATAGATATAGCAAGGCAGAATGATCCGTGAAGACGATGGTCTTGTATAAGACCAGAATTGACGGAAATTATGTCCAATGCAAAAAAAATAGCCGAGAGAGCTCTTCTCTGGTAAAGTTTTGTATAGTTCTCTTGTGCTTCGTTCATTGTTTTGCTAGTGTAGTGTATGGGCTTGAAATGTTTGTCGATTCTTTGTCCTAGTACTGCCCCGACAACATAATCACTTGCGTCGCACATGATTTCAAATGGTAATGACCAAACTAGCTTGATCATGATTGGTTCCAGTGTTAGTTTACTTTTTAATGTGTCGAATGCCTGGATGCATTCTTGTTAGGACTTAAAGACTTCAAGATGATTCTTAAAGTTACTACTACTCAGGTATATATTCGTGTTGTCAAGCATAACTTAGTATGCTAAGTAGTTAGTACTGGTAGTATAAAGTTACTACTGGTAGTTAGTACTGTTAGTATTAAGTTACTACTGCTTGTTGAAGTTAAGACTGCTCAGAGTTGAAGACTGAAATATATGCTAAGTAGTTAGTGCTGCTAGTAGTAACGTTAAGACTGCTAGTACACAGTTACTACTGTTAGTATATATTAGTACTGCTAGTACTAATGTTACTACTGCTTATGTTTATCAGTACTGCTGGTAGAAAAGTTTATGCTGCTGGATTACAACTGCTAGAAGAATTACTACTGTCAGAAGGATAAAGACGAGTAAAGAGATAAGGATTGTCTGGTGAACAAGAATACTTACAAGATAAGTATAAAGTTTTATTATTATTGTAAAAGATATTATAAAGTATTTGTTTAAGAATTAAAACGTTTTCTTTAGAAAAGATCATGATATCTTAGGAAAGTATTGTAAGCCTTGTAGGACTCCTTGGTCTATAAAAGGAGGCTCTAGGGCATTAGTTGATAAGTTTTCATAGTTGTCAAGTCGATTTAGAAAAGCTTCAAGGTTGTAAACCCTAGTACTAGTGAAGAGTACCCGTATTATTGATCTAATAATATTAGAGCGTTTGGTTATATCTTGGTTTATTCAAGATTACTGTTTTATTCATAATACTTCTAGGTATTAATGTGTAGATTCAGCATACACTTTAATATACATACAAAGTTTCTACAAGTTATTTTGGATTTATCCAAGGTAATTTAACCTTAGACAGCCTAAGGAATCGATCAAGGATTGGGATCAACAAGTGGTATCAGAGCTTTGCTTTGAGAAACTTTGATCTAGAAGACATGGAGTTTGAATCTACAAATAGTGGTACTACTTCAAAGCTTCTCATACTCAAACGGGGTGAGTATGAGATGTGGGTGATAAGGATTAAGAAGTACTTCCAGATCCAAGACTATGCTCTTTGGGAGGTTATAGAAAATGCTTATTTAAGGGTGTCTATACCACAAACAGCATAGGAGAATGGTACTTCAGTTACAAAGATGTTTATACCTGTAACTGCTAAAGAAAAGACAAATAAGAAGAATGATGTGAAGGCCAAAAGCTTGCTACTCATGGCTCTTCCCAATAAACATCAACTTACATTCAGTCAGTACCCTGATGCTAAAACAATGTTTGCTGCTATTAAAACACGATTTGGAGGTAATGCAGCTACTAAGAAAACTCAGAAGACACTTTTAAAGCAACAATATGAAAATTTCAGTGCATCAAGTGCAGGGTCTCTTGACTCTATCTTTAATAGGCTTCAAAAGATAGTCACCAGGCTTGCAATTTTGGGTGT
>BQNB010211832.1:0-10172 GCA_026074375.1 Tanacetum coccineum
TGGGCTGAAATTTTTTGAGCCATAATTTTTTTACATGTATATAGAGCACATCCTATGATGAATTTCTAGAATCCAACATTCGTTTTACCAGTAACTATAAAACTATTTTGTTAGTGATTACGCTTAAATGCTTAAACACCAAAATTTAAATGGAGACTGAAAATTTAATGAAACGAGACATGCAGACCCGTGCGTTGCACACGGGTTGTGTCTAATTGTTGATTGCGTACGGTTTCTGTAGTTGAGAGGTGTAAGTATGCTGGTGCATGTATGTATGGTAAAATTAATTGCTATTCACATGCAATATAAACACAAAATTGTATTTTCTTTGGGCATCCAGATCGTTTAATAACCATAAATCCACAATTACGTTTTAATTTATCAACACATGATATTTCAAAATTTCCGGTTCTGAATATCATCGATCAATTAAACCCATAATTTAACCATCCTCTTAATTACATGTTAATTATTCAATCATGTGAACAATGATATCCAATCTCAATCATGCAAATTTTGATCCAAGAATTGATATCGCAACTCAAAGAAACATAATCAATCATGCAAATGTTAATTATTCAATCATAATGATCTAAGGAAATCTCGATAAGCTCCTCCCTATCATCTTCTTCCTCTTCCCGTTTAAAAAACACCCTCTCTCGTGTTTCCCAATTTGCGTCCATTGGGAAATCACCATCCGAGGAGTTATCTGTATCACTTTCTGGCTAGTACAATGATAATGACGGATATCTCTCGCAACCTACAATCTCTTTATCATTAGAAACCATATTGCTGTCGTTATTTACTCCGTCCTCTTCTTCTTCTTCACCTTCATATGCTTTATATATGATAGTTTCTATATATGCATCTTAGAGCCCTAGGTGTAGTAACGCCGGCAACGGCGTTGGGCTGCGTTGCCCGGCGTTACTACACCGCAATCCGGCGTTGCCCAACGCCGTTGGGCTCGGGGTTGGCCGGCCAACGTGCGTTGGGGGTGTATTTAAAAAAGTGCACGGAAATATGTCGAACGTGCTTTCGGTGTTCTCCAAGGACGTTGGGGACTTATTCATGTATAATCATGTATGCTGGCATCATAATGCATTACATGATTTTAGAAGATCAAAATATGTCGGTTGTTGACTTGAATCATGTGTATTCTAATCCCGCAAGGTCAATGCAAACAATGTGGATCGATCGATGTGAAACCCAACGTCGTAAAGCAAAGGAATTAAGAGACAGAGATACGCATATTAGTCTCTAACAAAACCTTATGAACCATATTTGGCACGAAGTTGAAGAAGCATCGGAAGAAGATTAGTCGTCGGGGCGTATTTTTTTTTTTATTTCGGATTTTTTTTTATGTGTGTTTTTTTTAAGTATTGTAATGTGTATTTGAATTTAATGAATGAAATGGTTAGTTTGTTAAATGAATGAAATAATTGTTTAGGGGGTTTTATGAAAATAAAGAGGTGAATGGTGTTATTTGGTATTATGATAAGAGAAATGGTGTTGGTGTTATGCTGATGCGCGCTGACGTAGCGGCAAAAAATAGGTGTTATGGTGTTACTACACCTAGCTCTTTTACATGAAGTCATAATGGGCTCAATTGTATATTCACATTGTCAACGAACGATATAAACTTATTAACAACTGATTATAAAATTTGTTTTCGTCTATCAAAAAATTTATGAAGAAATTTCATAGACATTAATTTGAAACAACCACAAAAATTATCTATTTCTCATGATTTATTACATACGATAATTTATATAGAGGCAACCTCCACCAACTGTCTTCTTGTTGTATCCATTTTGTTTGGATCCCTTTCCCTTTTTGCCTCCACTTCTTTTACCACTTGTAATGATCCCATTGAATTGGCATCTAGTAATTCCCATTTATGGTAATCGTCTTGGGAGCTTGATTCAGAACCTACATCATGCGCAAATACTATGCGTGGTTGATTGCATTCCATCTCTAAACCATATTTAAGCACAAACTTTGCATGGTCTTGATTAGCTTTGAGACTCGAATCCTTTTTAACCGAGAATTATATGTTACCTGCACACGAAAAAAAGATAATCAAGAATCAATTTTAACAATAAATTATATAACAAAGTAGACGGAATGAAGATTCGAATTTTTGTGTTGTGCATGTGATTTTTGGCCGGTTTATATAGGCATGAGTTAGGTTAATTAGAGATGGTTTGTCTTCTTGAAACTCCTACAACTCTTCAACTTTCACAAAATTTTGAAGTGGGGTTTGGTGTCATAAAACCTTTTCAACTCCGTCTTCCTTTCATAATTCCGGCAACCTTTTCACTTCTATATCCTTAAAACCGTAGAAATCCTTCTTCCTCATATTAAATACATAGACTTTGCATTAAGGGCTAAATAACTTGCATTCCTATTGTACAATCCTCATAGCAAAAATTACAAACCTTTAATACTTGCGCATTCAGTTAAGGGACTCAATCTTTTATAAGAATAGATAGATGAGCATGGGCCTAATTTGATGTGACCCAACACAACAATCAATGTATTAACAAGATATAATCTGATCTCGGGGTGTTTGTTTAAACTTATTCTTATGTACAGTCGTTCACACTTCTGATAATACCTGCAGGTACCGAAAACTAAGGGTCCGTTTGGTTCGTAGATAGGTTTAGGATTAGGATTTGAATTTGAATTAGGATTTGAATTATGATTTGAATTTAATGTAGAAGAGAGAAATGTATTAAAAAATATATAAAAAAGTTTTTTTTATTAAATTAATAATAAGAATTATGTTAAATATATATTTAAAAAATAAAAGTATGAGTGGTTGCAATTCATTGTGGTCCCATTATTTAAGATAAAGACAAATTGATATCATATATAAAGTTCAAAAGTAGGCACATTGGCCTGAATTTGAATATGCGGTTTATCTGGGACTCAACCCCAATTTGGGGGCCCACCAAAGTATACCAAACAACGTTTTTTTATGCTAAACCCAAATCTTACTCCTAAATGGAGTCAACCAAACGCCTCCTAAAACCAAGAATCGAATTAGATACTCGATTTTTGAATATAGCTTTGAAAGAATGTCAACCGAGAAAACCTTATATAAGCTTGAAATATATTTTTTCTTTTGTTAAAACCTTATATTAGTAAATTTTCTAAAAATATAAATTATGTAAATCGGGCAATTCGGTCAACTTGAAACCGAAATTCAAATTTTGTTTTCGGTTTGGTTAAATCTAATTTGAATTCGGTTTGTTCAGTTTTACCAAAAAAATTACCTGAACCGAATAACACGATAACCAAACCGATGAACACCTCTATTCTTCTTGCTTATAGACTTGCTTCTAATATTTAAGCCATGATAAGTTAAGCAAGTAAAAAATAAATCAAAAGAAAAAAGAGTTTATGAAACAAACAAAACTGAATAAGCCCATTAGCATAAAGATAATCTTAAGAGAACACTCCCTTAGTAAAACTAGGGTATAAATAGGGATGTAACTAAATCGAATTTATTTCGAGTAAATTGAGATTGTTCCTTTCAAGCTTTATCGAGCACCCAGTTGAAACGCGAACTTAGAAAACGAGCTTTTAACGAGTTCGAGCTCGAGATTATAGATGCTCGGCTCTAAGTTATGATTTTGAACTTTCAAATCATATACTTATTTATAAAAAATCAACTCTTTCATTATTCAGTAATAATCTATTTATTTTATCAAATATGTTTAATTATATACGTGTCAAAAATATAATTAAGAAAACTTAAAAAAAACCCGAGTTAATTCACAAAGGACTAGGGTGTGTTTGGATGGAGGCTTGTAGAGGCTTATTGGGGCTTGGGCTTTTAAAATAAGCCGGCTTATAAAATAAGCCTCGTTTGTCACGCGGGCTTATAAAGTTATAAGCCTCTATAAGCCCCAGCCCCATAAAAAGGGCTAAATTTTTTAGCCCGGGGCTTATAAACCAAAAATTACTTATATACCCCTAAAAATATCTAACATATACTAAAAATTTATTTAATTATGTCTTTTTTAGTAATTTTACAATAATAAGCCCCAGCCTCAGCCTATTTACCAAACAAGTTTTAAAAAATACAAATTTTAATTTCAACTTATAATATAAGTCTCAGCCCCAGCTCCAACCCCAACACAAGCCCCAGCCCCAGCTCCAGCCCATTTTACCAAACATACCCTAAGAGGTGAAAACGGAAATTAAAACAAACCACCCCCCCTCCCTCTTCTTTTCTCTTGAAACAAAACTCTTCCAAAGCCCTGAACACTTAGACCCACTTTACATTAACTTAGCCCGAAATCAATCCTCACAGAATCATTCAACCAACCCTAATTTTCTCTCTATTCATTTCTTCAAATTGATTTAAGGTATTATTCTTTATTCCGTTTTATGCTTATATAGTTATGATTCTTTAGATTTGTGATTGTTTATTTGTGCAAAAATTACACATTTGAATGTTATTGTAGACTGCTTGTTTAGTTCTCAAGACCTTTACTTGGTTTTCAGAGTCCAGTGGGGTATATCACTTCATATAATTTCGTGGTAGATAACTAATTTCCTATTTGTTAAATCATTAGATTTGTAAACATATTTGTTAAGTTGGGGTATTGATTTTCTTCAATGAAATCGATGTTGTATGTATTCGAGAAACTTATGGGGGAAATCAATACAATAACTTGACCTCTCTAATTGTCACAGGTGCACGGGCAGTTACAAACTTCTTCCTAATGGATAATTAACTTTTGTGTTTTAAAACGCGCGGAGTTTGCACCCTTAATGACCGAACATAAAGGTGTAGAAGTTGGTCAATGGGCACTTCATAGCTACTTTTTGTGATGTACATGGATCATGGATGTTCTCATTTAAACATCAGAAGCGTGGATAGAACAAATGCTATAATTAGAATTTAACTCAAAGTTTAGAATGTCTAATAGAGTTACTAGACCTCCAATAGGGTAGCTTAGTAAAACTTTGATTTACTTTCTGACCTTTAGCACTCTTTTATGTTATTTGTCAATTTGTCTCACTAAAAGTCATTCTTAAATGTTTGTACGCTCATGCTTAAAATTTTAGCTTCGTGGTCGTGTTGGTTAATTTATGCAATATGGTTTTTAATGCAGCGTATTGTTTTATGATATTTTCAGTTATAGGCTCAAATAAGCATTATAATTGAAATAAGAATGGGTTAAGGTATAGATAAATGAGACTGGAGAAGATTTTAGTAGAAATTAACAGGTCGAATGATGTCTCAATGCATGTTCATCCACATATGCTACTATATAGGGTATTTAGTAATTAAGTTCTTGAGCAATTGTAATAGCATGAATTATACTAAGGACCCTACTTAAGATATCAAAAGCCTTGGTGTAAATGCCTTTTGTATTATGAATCTTGAATGTATTCGAGCAGTGCTTTTTATAGTAATTGCTAGGTACTCAAGTGCTTAATGATGGAGTAAAGCATAAGCTCTGAGATACATGCAACGATGCCAATATCTTAGGAGTTGAAGCATAATGTAAATTTTGGTTTATAGCTAATTATGTTAAGAAGTACATAGATTACAGGTATTTAACAATGGATATAGCTTAAAATAGTTTTAGTTTGTGTATGCTTAAATGAACCATGATGAATATGATATGTGTATTAAAAAGCATCTATACTTGCCGTCATTACTCCCCTATTTGTAATACATATATAAATTATAATCGAAAAACACACCATAAAAGTAGAAACTATAAACACCACAACAACACCAAAGCTTTATCCAAATTCGTGGTTCAGTCCCCTGTTCCTCTGTTAGTGACTTAAACAGATACATTATCTTAATATACTAACATGTAGAAATTGTTATCCAATAAATTTCAACTTCGTTTAATTCATCAGGTGAGATTTAGTGGTTTCGTGTAATCTTACTACAAGAAAGCTACTGCATGTTTTGGGATTTTGTTCTTATATACTTATAATCTGAAAAACAATGTCTCTACTTATTATGTTTACCTGATTGTTTTTGGTTAATCTGTTAGTTTCCTATTAATTTTGTGTTGTAGGTAACACATTATACTGATTGCATTGTAATGCAAATACAAAGCTTTTGTTTTGTGAAGTATTGTTCCTAGACCGATGATTTTTATTTCTTCATATAGCTTATTACTTAAAATGAGAGTGTATGACTTGATAAAAGTGGCCACCTTCTTACAAGACCCCCAAATAGAAAAAAAATATGTACTATAAAGCATTAATAGAAAATTAGTACTCTATGAAAAATCAAGAACTTAAACCCTAAAGCATAAAAATAAAAAATTTAAGAAGTCTGGATGGACAACCATCTTTTGGGATGAAACGAAATTTCCACCTTTTTAAAGACAAAATAAAATGCAGTAAAGATCAAACTAAGCTCAAATTAAAAGCAACAGCTTTACTCACATTGATCAATTAGATGATTTTTGTTCTTCAGAAGTTTCAATTTAGAGTTCTTGGAGCGGATGGTAATATTTAGGGTTTGCGAAGAAAAGGTATGTATGAATGAATCTTGTGGATAGATCTAGACGAAGAAGCAATCATGTCAAATCAGCGTTCATCAATTTTTATTGCTTCATATACCAAAGAGGGAAAAGAAAAAAATTGTAGAGTTTATTTTGGGCTCTTGAATGTATGACTAATGAAAATAAGGGCCGGTTTGGGAGTCTTTTTGTCTTAATATATTTTTGGAAGTTGTATATAAAATAAGAAAGAAGTCAATAGTTTTCTTTCATATTGCGCGAATGTCTTGGATGTAAAGGAAAAGTTGTTGTTTGATTTGACACCGTTTCTTTTATTATGCATACCAGCTTACATAATTGTGTTGTCTCAATTTTGTATGGTATTTGTTGACACTCAAATGTTGTATATGTTAACTTTTTCATGGTATTTAAATGTAGTATACCATGTTATAAATCAAGAGACTACCTTTGAAACAGATTGATTAGGAATTGTAACTTAATTAGACAGTTGTGATATGTAGACATGCAGAAGAAATTGTGGACTGTTAGCCCCAATGAAGCACTAAAAATCGCAAGAAGCTACAATGGTAGGTAGATACGTAGCATAGAGAACGAGCACTTATGGCTTCGGCGGGTTTGAACGAAGAAAGCAAAAGAGCATTCAAGGTTTCAAACTCAAGGCACTCATTTCTTTATTACTGACTGCATATGCTAAGGTAATCTTCCTGGATTAAACTACGTTAAAATGCTAATTTGTCTCACGGACACTAAGGTGGCAGCTAATCCTGTAGTTTCCTAACACAATGTTCTATAACTTTCTGCAGATTTTAGATCCAGATCTATTTATAAAATACTTCACTATGTTCCGCCCATGGCTTGATTGTTTGACTATCCTCGCTAAGGTATATTTATACCAATCTTCACTGTTCAGGATCCTTGCAAGGGTATTGCTAATTTGCTAAGGTATATTTGATACCCTTTCACCTTAAAAGTTCAACCTCACCTTAGGAACATATCAAGCTCGCAGAGTAATATCCAAGATGAGATGTTATACAAGATTTTACACTTCCCATTTCTCTTTGTGATTAATGACATGCCTCAATAAATTTCTATACGTTGTTAGTTGTTATATCAATGGATATAAGGTTTGTTGCATATTATTCTACATGTAGTTTGAAGATATTAAGAATAAGGTGAAATTGAGCAAGAAAAAAGCAAAGTCACACCTGGAAATCCAACGGTTATGTCAAATGTAACCTCACAGCCAAACATTCAATAAGATGGTTTTAAGCAGATATCTGAAGGACTTAACAGGATGAATTGGCACGGGTAAAATCCTTGCTTTGATCGTCCCTTTCATACAAACAGTAGAACTTTAAATTCTCTGAATATCAAGTAAAATGTTTTGATTATGGTTTTTTATTGTCACATTTTTTCAGGAAGAGCAGTGGATTTTCAAGAGGAGTATCGAAGTATCGGGGAGTGGCAAGGCACCATCACAATCACAATGGAAGATGACAAGCCCAAATCAGGAGAGTGTTTGGAACAAGTATCTCTACCTTGGAACTTAAAGTTATTTAAACAAAATTAGGTCACTGACAATTTCACTAATGACAATAGATTATGAGCCGAAATAATCTGAATAAACTAAATTACCAAATGTTGTTTAATAGGCGGCACACAAGAACAAGCTTACTTGCTTATGATATAGCAGCAATCGAGTACAGAGGGGTGAACGCCGTCACCAAATTTGATTTGATACTTACATCAGATGTCTAAAGCCAGGACCACAAACTTCAGCTGCCTGTGAAGAGCCACAAACAAAGAGTTTACCAGTGTTTGCTCTATTAGTGTCAAGAGCCTCATGAGCGCTAACACGTTTAGAGTATCTACTTTTATTTATTTCAATACATATACATTAACACCATGATGAGGTCATCTTATTGCTGGAATAAAAAGGAAAGTATGCCACGATAACCATTTCCCAAAAACACGATTATTTTCGTATCGAGTACTGTATATTGATGTTTAATTATTCCACTTACTTAGGTTTTATATTCAGTTAAAGCTATGTGAATGTAGACAGGTAAGCGGTTAAAAATCATGTCCTTATTGAAGATTGGTTGATTTTGCAGGTGAGGTTGTGTAGAATAGAAACCATGTGATGTTTGGTGAGGAAGTCTGATACAAAAGTCGAAGCAAACAATTTGATCATGTGAGTTTTAAGTAATGTGTGTTGGGAAGTAGGTTCGGTGTATGGTGTTAGTAAAATATTTGCAGAGGAGCAGGGTATTTGAAAGATTGTTGTCAAGCTTTTGTGCTTAGTAGTTTGTTTGTATTGAACACAGATTAGGTTAGAGTGTACTTAAAGTCTTAAGTTTGGTTGTATTGAAACTAAAGTTATGTTTGAAAACAAACTTTGACTTGCATATATTTACGGGGTAAAAACCCTTTAACCAAAAAAAGTTATGTTTGAAAACAAACTTTAACTTGCATGTATTTACTGGTTGTCATGTTATGTTGGGAGTTACTGGCAGTGTTTTGAAACTCGGTTCGACCCGGCCGGGTCAACCAGTTGAACCGGTTCCGATCGAAAAACGGGTCATATTAAACTGGGTTTCATATTTTCAAAACCCGGTTAGACCCGTCGGGTTTTGAGTGACCCGGGTACCCGGTTCACGAGACTCGGCCAGGTTTTAGTTTTTTCGTGTTTTTTTCTAAATAAAGCATGTTTATTGTATATATTTACGACGTAATTTTATTTTTACATGTTATATTTGTTAATAAATAGTTTTTTATGCTTAATATATGAAATATTTCATGATTTATATTTATTCTTTCTTCCACGGTTGACCCGGCGGTCCAACCGGTTGAACCGGTAACCCGGTGACTCGACCGGGTCGATTAAAGACCCGGTTTTCAAAACATTGGATAATGGTATATACTAATTCTATTGCATGCATAAAATTTGAATGTCACATTTGTTTTGGTGATTGGTGTAATTCATTTTCAGATGCTCGTAAGTATACAAAATGAAGGGCATGAATTGATAGGAAAACTATATACCGCTTTAGGCTTAATATTTGGCCTCTATATTCTGTTAAAACATTCTCAGTTCGTATTGCTTTTGGACCATTGGTGGTACACCATCCATCCCCATGGATAGGACTATTCCATATTCCCTTTGAATACTTTGCAAGACTTTTATTTGGCTTATCACAATAAAAAAAAAATACTTAATAATACATTTTTGGTTTTAAAAAAAAAAAACTTTTTATAACAAGAAAAAACATCGGTATGAATTTATAGCAACCCAATGCGTTAAACATAATTTTAGTCAAACAAACAAAATTATCATATCAACCAATTGCGCGTTGAACATAGTTTTAGTCATACAAACAAAATGATCAGAAAATATAGAATCATAAATTACCGTACCTACGTTGAAAAGTTATATTTAAGATTTAAAAGTTGATAAATCTATATACATTTTATTAGTGTTCTTTATTGCTACAAAAGCCTATAAAATGTTATAATTGCTCAACTTACAACAGTAACATAATAACACAGCCACCAATATTCTAACATAAAATTAAGCGAAAAATTTCGCAGTAGCCATTTGGGATTCGTGCTGTCTTAGAATGACCCTGACAATTTTTTTTTCTTTCAAAATACCCATATGAA
>BQNB010211835.1:0-10172 GCA_026074375.1 Tanacetum coccineum
AAAGTGATCGTTTAAAGAAAATATACCCGTTACAACTTTAGGATCTTGAAGAGCGCCGACTGAATTCACATTGAAGGCCCTTCCTCTAGCTTGATTCCCATTGTTCTTTGTGTTCCGATTACCTTTAATGGTTAAACGATTTCCCACCTAACTAGGTGCTCGGTTCAGCTTAGGACAAGTGTTATGAAAATAATCGCAGCTTCCACACTCATAACATGTCCTCGGTTCAAACTCCATTCTAACTGCATTAACTGGTGTTACTTGCTTAACTGGTGCACGACAATCTCTTGCAAAGTGACCCAGTTCCTAGCAATTAAAACACAACCGACAAGGTCCACCATCTGGCTGATAAGCCTAACACTTAGCACATTTAGGATAAGAGCCAGCGTACTCATTCCTATGAGGAGTCGCTGCCATAAATCCCCTGCCCACTTTCGCCCTTTTATTATCATTTCCCGAACCTCCTTGCTTGCTTGTCTCCTCAATCACCTTCCTTTTCTCATTACCTTTTGACAATGTCCCACATCTAACCCCCTCATCGGTTAGTATCCTAGAAGTAAGAATAGCACTTTGAATCATGGTTGGTTGAGTTGCTCGGAGCATTCCATAAATTTGAGGAACCAACCCGTGTATGTACCGTCCGATGCATTTTGACTCTAGAGTAACTAAGTGTGGAACCAGCTTGGCCAACTCATGGAACCGATGAGTGTACGTGGCATGGTTAGCTCCGACCATAGTATGATTCTAGAATTCACTCTCTAACTTCTCCATCTCATTACTTGGAAAAAATTCTTCTACAAGAAATGCCTTAAATGATTCCCAAGTCATTTCATTAGCAGCTTTACGACCCCTTGTTTGAACCTGTGTGTTCCACCAAGTCAAAGCCTTATTTATAAATGAACTTGCAGCATATTTCACCCTTTGATTATCTGTACAACCATTATTTTCTATCACTGACTCCATTTTCTGGATCCACCGAGTCAATGATAACACACCCCCTTCCCATTAAAGTCTCGTGGTTTACAAGCCAAGAATTCCTTGTAAGAACATCCATTGTTTCCACCATTCCTGTTCCCATCATTTGTGTTTCCACCATTTCCGTTTGCATTATTCACATTATTAGTCACTTGCGTGACAATCTGAGGAATGATGTTCTGCAACTGTTGTGCGAAGATGGCAGCGATGTCGGGGTTCCCGCCGTTTCCAGAGTTTCTTTGTCGGGTTAGTGCCATTTCTATAAAAAAAGATTAACGCACTTTAGACGAGAGGAGAAGGATTTCTAATCCAATATTCCTATCGTACTTCACACATCACTATGTACACATATATATACAACTAACATACAACGTGTTAACACCAATCCATGTAGTCATGCTTGCAAGTTCATGTGTGTTGTGGCGCATGTATAATTATGTTGGCCACCATAATTATAAATGCTCCCTTTCACACGTGTACTCCCTCCCATGACCACACTTCTTAAAGTTAACACACCACATAATATTAAGCACTCATATCAACACAATCTCAAAATAATCCAAAAGAAACTTAAATCATTATATTAAATAATCCATAATGTCAACAAAACAAAATCCCTAGTATGGCTCCAACCACCAAAACAACCAAATCCTAGAAATAAATAAAACGAGAAAAAAAGTCCGGCAACAAACAGATAAAATGGGTTGGAGCAATCCATTCTGGGTCAAACACCGTTTGCGCCGGTGTCCTTCAACTCTTTTGGCTTAGGTTCACTCCTGGACGTGGACTCAACTCAATCTCCTTCGGATCCACTTCTTTTTCCGGTTCTTCTTCTTCTTCTTTCGGTTCCTCTTCTTCCTCTTCTTCCTCTTCTTTCTTCTCAACCTCCAAAACACTCCTAGGCGACTACATCTCTTCCTGAACAAGGGGAGTATCAATAGGTACCCGACGCCTATAGGGGGTTCAGATCATCCTCCATCTAGTTTGTGGGCAAATCCAGCTCCTTGGCCTAGTTGATTGGAGAATCTCCCATCGATATCTTCTAGGGGTAGGGTAGTCATGGCTAAAAGAAAAGAAAAACTCATCGCATTAGATACCAATTGACGAAAATAAGATTCTCAGAAAGGTAAGAAAACAAAGCACTTAGATAGCTAAACGCATAGATCCTATGATGCAGCTATATGAAGGACTCTTAGGTTATAGTCTAGGTCAAACCACATACTTCTCTATAACCAATGGCTCCGATACCAATCTGTCACACCCCGTCAAGGCAGAAATGCGAGGCGTAACATGATAGGCATCATCACAACACATTGATGTCAACAATAGAGAATAACTAGATTGCAACTAAATAAAATCCAAAGTGTTATGACAACATCTAACACAAGAGGGGTCTTGTATTGAGGTTATTCGAACACACAATACATAGACATATAATTAAATCCAAACATAACAACATGATTATTCAAAACTTTCAAAGTATGAAATAAAGTCTCTAGAAAAGAAGGCTCCATAATGCAGATTTTCTAAAGTTTCTTTCTAGCCACGCAAATTAACATCCTTAGCCTCACTATGCTTACCTGAAAATGATACTTTAAAACGTCAACAGAATGTTGGAGAGATTCGTAGGTTTAACATGAATACTTACTCTTGCTGCAAATCATAAACATTAGGTCATACAAGAATATTATACACAAATGCAAGCAATTAAATCATCACACAATTAATTACACATTCGGGCTTAGATTAACACTGGCACTACAAGCAACCAAGCTTACCCAGAATGTACCACATAGCATGGGGTAGGCGTACCCCTCCGATCCATCCTGGGTAGGCGTACCCCCTCCGATCCATCATGGTTAGGCGTACCTCTCCGATCCAACAATGCATACACATAAGCCATATAATATCAAGTAATGTCCAAAACCAAGGAAAAAAATTATTCGCAGCAATTTAAACATTTCAAAACAATTTAGTATCAATTTCACCCCAAGAAAACATAGATAAAGGGGATATGAATACTCACCTTAAACTTCACAAATGTATACACAATTTCCAAGCAAAGTCTACACAACAAAATCGACGGGTTACACATGATTATAGCTTCACGACCATAAACATGTAACCTTTCAATTGTTGGATACTAATGTCTATATTATGCTTATAAACACACCACCATACTTCCCTATATTCAAGTTTTCAGATTATAGCAAAATTTTATAGTCACTTTATGGCTACTAATAAAATATTAAACGACCCAATTAGACTTCCTTACTGCATTTCCTACATCTTTAATGAGTTGTGTAACTACTATGATTTTTAGAAAAAAATAATAATGAGTCTAACTATTTTTAAATAATTCAACATCCTAGAGTGTCCAGAATGTGACCTGATTCGACTACCAAAACGTTTGACTTGACCAGACCCATTTAGATACTTGGGAAAAATATACAAAAATTCTAGAAATTCATAGACATCATAAACTTACGTTTGTAGGAATCCCATCAATTAAAAAGATGTTTTGATATGGTTTTTGACCTCACAAACATAACCCAGAATCTGCCCCAAAAACTCAGATTTGACAACGAATCTTGTAAAATTATTTTGACTGACTTCGACTCACTTTAATTCATAAAACCACCTGGGTTGGAAAGTAGACTCTCTGTAGATAAATCAAGGCTCAAGAAAATCAATAAAAGTTATTCGTATGACCGAGTTATGACTCTCGCAAGATGACTAAAAATGCTGCCCAGATTTCTATTCAGAATTTACCATAATTAAACATAGTTAAACCTATCCAAGAGCTAATTAATACCCCCTAATGAATAATAGATGATTATTACTTCGTAATTATAGAATTTTAATTAACCCTAATCTATCTATTTATTTGTTACATAAATAATACAATTAATACAATAATTAAAACATAGATTTGATTACTAGAATAAAGATTTAACAAATTTAAGATTTAGAAAAGATGATCAAACCTTGATCTTTGAAGCTTTAAAAAAAAGGTGGCTAGGGTTTTGGGAGGGATTCGACACACAGAGAAACAAGGGAGAAAAAATATACTAATTAAATTTTATAAAACCTAAACTAGACTCCAAGTAAAATTTGGGCTCTTGTTTCCCCTTTTTTTTGTTTAGCCGATCCATCAAACACCCCTAATAAAAATATAATTTTTTTAATAAAAATTTCAGTGGGTTATTTTTTTATATAATTTTTTTACACTTCTATTAAACTATTTATTACATATTTACATTAAACCCTTAAATTAATACACAACTTAAATTAAAAACACTTATACTACTTATTAAATTTTTCCTAAACTATATTTATTACAACCTAATTAAATCATAAAACCTTAATATACTAAATAATTTATACCCGAATTAACAATTCACGCTTGATATCACTAAATTCTCAATTGCTCAAATGCTCAAATGCATTAACATTCTAAATTCATAATCAAATACGAAATAGAATGACTAAATCATCTATTTCTATTCTCACAATCACATAACATATCACCTAAATCACCAAATTGACTTATTCACATAAATTAAAACACATAAAGTTAGCTAGGTTAACTCTAACGGTTAAACTAACCTTGCTAAATCGCGGTTGTCACACGGACTTTCCGCTTTGCGCAATTAGGTTCCACGACTCTTATAATAGCTATATATACCATTTTCAAATTTAGCTAATGATAGCTTTTCATCCCTTTGTTTGCGAGATGAAGCATTGGTCAGGACTTTTTCACTTTGCTATGTATTAAGTATAGATGTATCAAATCACTTAACAAATGAACATAAGAAAAGCTAGAGAGAGAAAGGAGGGTTCTAACACTTTAAAGAGAGAAAGAGGGAAATGTATTATTAAAGAAATGAAACAACCAACCATCTCCAAGGTGTGGAAAGGGGTATTTATACCATGCCCTAGACCGGTCAACATAAGGGTGTCTTATGTTGACTTAGTTAGCTTGGTAAGTTTCTATATATTAGAAGTGACCGAGTATTTTCTTGAATTCTAACAATCTCCCCCTAAGGAAGGTCACTCTAATTTACAAAAACTTAAGCTTGACATTCTATGAATGTCTTCAATCTTTGCTCGTAGTCATGATTACTTGATCTTAATCTTGTAAATGTGAGGTAGTGATCTTTAGACTTTTAGGCTTTAGCTTGTTTCTTTATCTTGACTTGTATGTGATCTTGAGCTTCTTGAGATAATTAACCAAGCATAATCTCGTTTCACCATCTTGTAATCTTTGCCTTCTTGTGATCTTGTGACTTTTAGACCGACATGCTCATACATTTCTTTGTCTTAAAAGCTTGAAAATTCATCTTTTTTTGAAATTCTTTAACTTTAATACTTTGTCATTTCAAGGAAGACGTGCGGTATCAGAGTAGCGGAAGTCTTTTGAAACATGTACTTGATCTTTCATAATAGTTTTACATATGTCGTTCTGGTATGAGCATGTGGCATTGACTTTGACTCATCGGGGACTGAGGCTTCACCACCATAGGATTGATCAACAAATAAACAGTTATCAATAAAGCTTGTGGTCGAATATGGCTTTGTCATTCGATCGTGTTTTAGTTAGATCAACCTTCGGTGTTGTGAGTACCGACCTATGATCAGGTAGATTTATCTTTAAAGATGAATCTCCTTGACAGGATTTTAAGCTTGTAGTATTGATTTCTCTAATATGTGAGTATCAGATCCATCGTACTTAGCTTGTTCTCAAACCAGAATGTCTTAAAGCAGACAACACGGTAAGAGTGAATCGGTAGGTTACTATCTTCCCGATTGAGTCATCAATTCGTGTTCAACTTTCCTATGTCTAGATACCCTTGTGAGGCTTCCCATGGACATAAGATTGAAAACTGATTTAGGAAAATCAGTCGGTGTGTTAATATGAAAAAGGGTTTATAACACACCAACATTTTTATCTTTTTCAAAATTCATTCGTCAATTCATAAGCTGGACCGAATCGATATCTATTGTCACAAGTTTGATCCATGTAGGATCTCACAAGTCACCTACCACAGAGCTTGTTTAATGTTGGCTCTGGAAGGATTTCCATCGTCATTGTGAATACTTTGTATCACTCTGATGTTCTGGCAAAATCACGAGGATAATGCGTAGGACTCTTAAGACATTTCTTGTTGTCACAGTATGTGATTCAACAAGTATATTTTGTATTAGTGTCCTAATGAGATTTATTAATGATCTCTTTTATGGCTATAGACTCAATAGTGCACATTTAGTTTTAGTAATCGGAGGCTGGAGCTGATTGCCACCTTTTCAATATCAACAGTCTCGGAGTGAGAAAGTCAATAGAAACATGTGTAATCTCTGTGAGTTTTGAAACAAGAGTCTTTTCGACCTTGAGTGGCTGGGGAGGGTTGTGCATTGCATCACTGGGTCCATGATGACTATCTTCAATACGAGACAACAGCTTAGTGTTTCTGATAGCATAGGTATTGATCCGGTTTCTTCCTAAGTGTAAGGGGCTTCTTTCTTTTCACCGTTTATCTTAACTTTTCTTTTTCATTCTTCAACCCCTTCAATGCTTACCAAGACTTCATCACTAACACCTTGTTAGGTTTATTCCAGTGTTAGCTTTGTCTTAGTTCGTATTATTCCTTTTTCTCACTTTTACTCCTTTTATATCATACCTAAGGACTTCTATTCTATCTAATGGAAGTCCCTGAGGTAAATCCCTCTGATTCCTGGCCTGATCATTGAACGATACCTAACCTAACCACTTATAACTCTAAGTAATTACAAACATGGTCGGTCTTTTGGTATTGTTCTCAGCCTTAAAACCATTTGAAAACATCGATCAAGGTACTTTTTGATATAAATCAAAATATTTAGTACCTCGATGGTTTTACTTTTCAGAAATGCTCCCCCTTAACACGTGCATCGATATTTGAAAATGTTTAGCACAGAAGGTTAAGCACGCACATTGAGTCCTTTGGAATCACATCTTAGTCATATATTTTAATCACATTTTCTTCCCTTATCAAAAATATCAAATCTCTTGATATTTTGGATATCAGTTGATTCAAATATGTTTGAAAACTGTTTGGGGAGAAAAATGTTCCTATTATTAACAAGCCGTATTAGGAATATTTGAATGCTCTCTCTCAATTTATGAGGGTATTATATATAGTGTTTGAGTACGTTAATTTGAAAAGTTTTGAATTTAATGAAAAATTCTAGAAAATTCGTACTCAACTATTATGTATACTTGCCTATTTTTATAAGTCTATGCTACATATTCACATTATTCACAAGATAAGATTTGAGATTAGACCTGACGATCATACAATATGAGTCATCAATTTGTAGTCCATCTCGAGTTCTCGAGCACCAACCAATCGCTCCAGATTCTGAATGATCCTTATTTCCCGCATCTTCTTGTCAATAAGCTCGACCATAAGCAAATGAGCCTCTTTGTACAATAGCCGTCCACTTCCTCCTTGACATCTCCTTATTGTATCCCAGACAAAAATCAAGTATTCTGTGATGAAGCTCATCGCGAACAGTCTTGAGTTTCCCGTTTGAGAACTTGTACAGCTCATCAGCCCGCATTACTCATTTCTGTTTGTTCAAGTCTTCATAGATTACTCCAGGTGGTTTGTATGAGGGAGTATAGAGTTCTTTCAATTAGATTTCTAGAAAGGTCTTCTAAGGTGCGGTGATATTAAGCTTCTTTTGTTAACTCTCTACACCAAGCTGGAGATCCTCGACTCGACGTTTGATGATAAGACTTCTTGTGAACATACGAAGAGCTACAATAAATTCAACAATGTCACTTTCGTTGAGATGAAATAGTTTGTGTGAACAGCAAGAAGCTGTATGTCTTCAATGTCATTCAAGTGTAGATCCACGAAGTTACCTTCTTTAAACTTGTATAGTTGTCGATCAACTCTTTTTACCATAATCTCTTCCAAGTGACCATATCCATGCAGTTTCTTGACACTAACACTTTTCACACCAAGTATCTTCTGAGTGGAATAGACATTATGCTTGGAAAATTTATTTACCTGAGATCTGTACCAAAGCTTACGCCTTTCGCCCCAATGTTTGATCCCCTTTTCAGCATCTTTATCATACGCATGTTTGATAGTACTAAAAAGTGTATGAGTCATGTCTTCAATTACCACTGTCTCGTACCAAGCTGCTTTTATCTTCGTGATAGACGTAGTGTACTTTTTCTCCAGATCAGATGATTTTAGAAATTCCAAATCATTGTTGAAGAAGTATTCAACTACAATGGTTAGATGGCCTGGGCGACCTTTTAGAGGAAGAGGCTTAGTCAGGTCAAAGGGGCAACGATATCCTTCTAGATTGTTCCAATCAAGTCTATTTGTCAATTCTTTTCAACACTCCACCATATTATACTCAAGTTCAATACTACTAGTGCATGTTCCTTTCAATAGGTTGTAAGCAGGTCCTACTAAGATTTCTTGTAAGATGGTCTATCTAGAGTCGATTCAAAATATACTTGGAGAAGTCAATCGGAGTGGTCATTAGATCATTCAATGTGAGAGGATCCTTTGCAGTAGAGACCATTTGATTAAACCAAGGTTGTTCAGGTTGATCAAGTACAACTTGACGCTTATTCCATTCCGGATCAGAAGTAGGAGGCCTTGGAGGTTGTTTGAACCAATCTGGGTTCTGAGTCTTGTCTGTCTTGGGTTCTGAAATATCTTGTGGTTGATCATCATCACGAACCAGATCTTCACCCGTAGTGTTGACTGCCTCATCCATTACCACCTCATCAATTGGTTCTTCAACCGGTTCCTTTGCAGTTGTAGACTTACCAATTTTAGAACTTTTTAATGGAGCTTTACCTTTGGAGGTTTCCTTGGTGATGGATGGTTTCTTGGAAGACTCTGACTTTTGGGTTCTTCTCCTCTTTGTCTTCTTACCCTGATTTGGTCCAGCTGAAGGGTCTTCATCATCATCATGCTGTCTTTTATGGTTCTTGACTGTATCAATAACTCCCTTATCCATGACATTTTCATCCTCTATAAAAGCTTTCATGAGAGCATGGTACAATGCATGATTAGCAGGATTTCTATTGAAAGACTTGTTTTCATGCATGGTATGATAGAGAGCGCTTTTCAGATCATACACTTTAAGTATCGCCTTATCAATGGACTTAATGGTATACTTCGACATCTTTTTCTTCTTAGCTTGTTCCCTCTTAAGCTTGCGAATCTTTGAAGGACTCTTCTCAGATTCTTGTTCAAGATTAACTGTTGGTGTCTGAATCTTAGTTAACTCAGGAGCTGGCTTCATAGAGTGTTTCTGAATAAGATTTGTCCTGTGTTTCTACAGTTCCTTTTGAAGAACATCACCAAATTTAGATCTAAGATAATTATCTACAACAGTTGGAACATGTGACTTGATAGTAGCAAGAGCTTTAGTAGAGTGATCAATTTTCTTTAGCTCAAACACATCCTTTTCCAATTTTGCAACTCTTAGCTGAACAGCAGAGAGTGCATCAGATTCAGGGACAGCAGTGGTGATGGTTGGAGCATCGGTTGTGATTGGTGGTATAGGGATTGGTACAGTTGTTTAGTGAGGTATAAGTGGTATGGTGGAGACATATAGAGGAGGTAGAGTTGTTACAAGTTCTACTGAAGGAGTTTCTTGTATTGGTGTAAGGACTGAGGGCTCAGAAATCACAGACATCAGTACTCTAAGTACGGATGGAGACTAGATATGTAGAACTTCAGATTGGATTTTAATATCCAATAAAGAGTTGATCTCAGCATCTGTAGTATCCTTAACCATACCAATTAAAGAAGTATCAGAAGAGAGTTTCAGAAATTGATCACCAAAACCTGAAGATACAGATAAGCTGGAGCTTGGTAGAGGAAGTTTAGCTTTCTTGGCATCATCCTTTACTTCTTCAGTCTTTTCAACATCTGCCTTGGCCGCATCAGTATTTTCTTCATCACCGTTCCTAGATTCTTCAACTTCAGCATTTGACATCTTTTCATCCTCATCGTCCTTTACTTGTTCCTCACCTTGTACGAACTCATATTTAGTTTCTTCATCATCAGTCATTTCTAGATTGATACTTTTGTCATCATCAGCATCATCTTTCTTTTCATCATCTTCCTCAGAATATATCCGATCAACTTCTTTATCATCACCTTGATCTTCTTTAG